>OZ025254.1:29970646-30174039 GCA_964019135.1 Arenicola marina | reverse complement strand
GCCTTTGTTACTGAGCCACTTGTTAAAACTATCTAACTTCCATGTGCGAAAACTGTATCTTTCTAACGTATCAATACGTTCGCTCGTTATGTTTAACGGTTTGTTTACACAAAACCAAATGGAGTATTATTTATTGATGGTACCTTTGTTTCAAGTATTTGCACTGTGTGTGCACCCGGTCCTACTACCCAATACCTTGCCATCAGGTGCGCTGTAATCGTCTGCTGATCTTCGTAAGTTGAGCAATTATATTTACACCTAGACATGTCACTCATATCCTTTAAACCGCCGTTGCGTCGCAATGCGTAGCCGTTTGCCGCCGGAGTACCCGCGAAGAACCGCCCGTGCGCACTGCACATGCAGAATGCATAAAACGCAATGAAGGTATGTGGCTACTCCGGCGGCCGGCCTCTCGCGGCCTGTAATTGCTGCACATCTTATGACCACGCAACGGCGGTTCTACGGTAGTTAGGTCTGGCGGTTTAAACGCAACGGCGGTTCTACGGTAGTTTTAGGTCTGGCGGTTTAAACGCAACGGCGGTTCTACGGTAGTTTCATCTGGTGGTATAAAACCTCTAAACATGAAGGCGTGAACAGCTGAATGCGCGAATGAAGAACATCTTCAATACAGAAGACGTTGAGAAAACATTCAACAAATGTTTTATGGATATGAAAGACCCATAACACTTGCATACAGTTCACGGTATTTCGCCAAGCAAACAGCGACCATTATGTTATAAACTTCTTCGCGAGGAACGAATGCGGGTCCATATGTGTGTGTTCGATCAACATTCCTGGACCCAACAGCGCAGGTTAAAATAAGTAATATGTGTATTATAAATTTGTCCTACTGTCAGAATTATTTATATTATTCATTGACAGAAAACTATACACTTGTGTGCATTCCGGTTAAAAAGGAAAAGTCACCCCCGCATGAGTATCTGCTTTGGGATGGATTGGCCCGGTAAAAAGCCCAAAGACAAGAAATGTTTCAACTTGTGTCACCGCGTGGGCAGAATAATATACATCCCACATCGACATTCCTACCCCTATAAGGTGCTATGCATTCGTTACACAATTGTAGGAATGGTTTACAGCTCTTAGTCCATTCTACAAGGCTTGAACGTGGAATAAAACAACTTTTAAACCAAACTATTGTTGGATTGATTGATTCAAATAGCCTTCAAGTACCGTCTGTAGGTCATACCGCGACAATGGGGAATGTGAAGGTAGAGAGGAGCCATACTATTACCATACTAGCCATACATACTAGTAACGCCCTACTTTTTGTGAAGATAGACCAGATATCTTTATCCCACATATAATTGTGGGATTCGAACCACGCACCGGCCGCTTGGACTGTGCCAACAGAGCACACTCGACAATAACCGAACGCGCTAGCTACTGCCCCCCCCCCCCCCCACACACACACACCCCTACTCACTTGTTAGGCGACTGCTGCATATCTCCGTTGGTTTGAGACATGTAGTAAAATGCAGTGTCCAGTCTAGTCCATTAGTAAAGAATTTTTTAGCGGGGTCCAGATATCCCATCTGTCCCATGCTATATTGGAACAATTTGGCCCTTCGTTCCATGGGGGCCTCCACTGATCAGTCAGTAAGCAAGCGGAACTGCAGATCAACAGGTCGTGGGTACGGCCACTGGCGCCTGCATCTGGGATAAGTTTCATCTAACCCCATTTTCATCGTCTCTGGCGGTATCTTTGCCCAAGTTCAGTGGTGAAATAAAAAACACCGGTACATAATTCGGCCATACCATATAATTGTAAAGTAATCATTTATACCCCAAAATTGTTGTTTCTTGTATTAATAGCGTGTGTGATTCCGTTCCCTTTGGGGTCTTTAAGCCTGCATGTGCACAAAAGCGGCCAAAAACACTTAACATATAATTTTTATTTCCCTTCGAATCAAAGGACTCGTCCCAACTTTTCGCCTCGACTGAGATATCTTATTCAGTGTACGAAAATACTTGACAAAGTAAATGTTTAGGACAGATTCGTGTATATTACGCACTATCAACGGGGATTTCAATAAACACGAAAAAAAACACACAAAAAGGCTACATGATATTCCAGACATTTAATGTTTGCTCGTCCAGTGACGTGACACGATGACGTCACGTGATGACGTCACACGTGTCCTCAATACAACAATGGCACAAAATATAACACAGGCGGCGGTGGTCAAGGGGAGGGGAGGGGTGGGGAGGAGGGGGAGGGGAGGGGAGGGGGGAGAGGAGGGGGAGGGGGAGAGGAGGGGGCGTGCGGGGGGAAGGGGGCAATCAACTACATGTTTCATGAACAGCAATAACAAATCAATGTTCACACAGATTCTTCTTATAACTGACCTATTTTTCCCCGAAAGCCCACTCCGAGAGTTTACCGTAGATTGGAATGACTGACAGGACAATCCCAGGTCTCATACGTCACACAGGTGGGAGTACATACACGCACATACATAAATCAGGAAGAGATACATTTTGACAGCAAAGAAAGTATTTATCGAGATATTACTGAAGCTAAAATGTCTTTTAAAAAATATGTAAAAACAGGGCGGAAACGGTCTAATAAAACTGCCATTTCATAAATACTGACCTGTGTATAACGAACGACACGTGTGGGGCTTATATGATGAGTAACCGGTCTCCATTATTATACCGTCTCCATCATTGTACCGTTTCTATCTTTATATTATCTCCATCATTATACCGTTTCCATCTTTAAATCATCTCCATCATTATATCGTTTCCATCTTTATATCATCTCCATCTGTATACCGTTTCCATCGTTAAATCATCTCCATCATTATACCGTTTCCATCTTTATATCATCTCCATCATTATACCGTTTCCATCTTTATATCATCTCCATCATTATACCGTATAAATTTTTACTTCAATTAATAAAAAACAACAGTTGTTCAGTTGCTTAAATGCTTCCTGGTCCTAGTGGTGGGTCTCATCCGCATTATCCCTAGCACTAGCTGAGAGTACCATGGTTACTAAAACTAAACAACAGTTCAGTTGCTCAAATGTTCCCTGGTGCTATTGGCTACCGCTTATCCCCAGCACTAGATGAGTGTACCGTGGCGAACAACGAGTATATTGCCCACAATGCAACGGGGTAGGATCAACACCAATCTTCAGTGCCCATATAATACCTAACATATCTTTAAAAGTTCTAAACAGAAGGTCATGACAGACATAACTATTTCAAATTTTCTTAGAAACACCGGGATTAATAGGGATAGCGGATTACGTACAAAGTAGTAATTAATATAATTTCATGAACCCTATCACAAAATACGAATTGACACAATATCTCCATCGCCTATGACACCAGTTATACGAGGATTATAATTTTACATAAGACTACGGTATCATAGATACATAGACGCTGGCGCAATATCATGAATCCATACTCCTGGAAAGTCCTCACTGATGAAATCTATTGGGTCATACATACCGCGCACGGCGTGACCTGAGAATAATCATAGGCCAGAGAGCCTCGCATTTTAGGGATTCATCATATTACACCAACTCCATCGCTGGAACAATACATCAACATCAGTATAGTATCGACCAAATATTAACCTCATGTTACTTATATTACCTAACTACTAACCTCAACTATAGATCTGGCACTGTTTAGTGTTTCAGGCCATCCTTGTGCACACATGGTCTAAAACCAGGCCAACTCCGCTATGGAAACACTGGCGCTATTGAAAATAATGACATCATACGTAAGTCATTACCTGGTAGTTCAGATCAGGAAGTAATTATTTAGAACGATGAAATGGCCTCTAATATAGAACCACTTATCATTGTCAATTGGTTATCAGTATTTAAATGTCCTATGAATCCGGGAAGAAAGCAAATGGTCCCATGGACGTTTCGAACTCATAACAGCCATTAGATCAGAATGAAATAATTCGTCGTTTATTTTGAGCTAATAAACGCCGGGATGTGAAATACGGACGGTGAACAGGGATCTGATAGGTAAAACTCGCATAGGTTACGCGTGAGCTGCTCGTTCTGTAGAACCTCGCTATCAGTTGGCAAGAGTTCGCTATAAGTCCTCCACTACAAAGTCATCATAAGGACCAGATATTACAAATATTGCACTTAAAAACTGTAAAATATACGGCGAATACTAAACGGCATTTCTTGTTAACCAGGCAACATATGAATGACATGACCAACATTACGTTTATGATACGTACACAGCAATAAAAACGCTTTTTGTTCGCCATTTGCAACGTTGTCCAAGCACATAACCCATGAGGGAGTGTCTAAGCAACACAACAGTTCCCAAGCAAACAATTGATTATGCAACAAAACGAAAAACACAGTAACAAAGGTAACACAAAGCAAAGAATACATTCTTTACCCAGGGAGACCAGCGTATATATATTAAGATAGTCAAAGGAGGGAGAAGAAGCATTTAAATATATATATGGCCGTGATGTCCATACGGAAAATTCCCATTCATCTTCAACAAACAGAACTAGTTACCATGGCTACGTTTCACAATGTGTTGGCGCCCAAAGCAAGGATGAACACTGAGATATGCCTAGAGATTCCGAAAAGTTAAATATAGTTAGTCATGTTTATGCTCTATAAATAATCTACCTGCTAATGAATGGTAAAAATGTGAAGAAACATACCAATGTTACGGCCGTGTGATAAGATTATATAATTTAACCATCTACGTTATGGCCGTACATTCTCGCCGTAACTTTAAGGCCGTACATTATCGTCATGACTTGCAATGTGCTTCGGCCAGAAGTCAAGGCCGTGTGTTTTGGCCATAATTTATGGCTGCAAGTTATGGTAATGTGCAATGGCCGTAAGTTAAAGCCGTATGCTCGGGCTGTATGTTATGACCACAAGTTATGGCTGTAAGTTATGTGAATGTGCAACGGCCATAGGTTAAGTCCGTATGTTCGAGCCGAACATTATGACTATGAGTTATGTCTGTAAGTTATGGTAATGTGCTTTGGTCATAAGGTAAGGCCGTACGTTATGGCCATATGCTCAGGCTGCACATGTACATCATAGACCTATTATCTGGCTGGAAGTTACGGCCATAAGTTGCAACCGTCTGGCATGGCGACACCTCCTTACCTTACAGCTGTAGGTCATTTACGGCCATAATACAAAACGTCCATTCCTCACGATTTAATAATATCACCTTGGAATGTGAAAACCTATTAATACGAGGCTCAACCTGTATGTTTTTTTTTTATGTACCTTGGCTGGAGGCCAGCCTATAGTACGAAATAAACTATCTATCTAACCTGTATCTATACCGCTCGCACAACCACAGACACTGGGGTTTAATATCATAAGGTAATATGCAATTCCCCCGTTCTCAATTTGTCTCTTTGTAAGTCATATATATAGGACGATGCGCGATGCACACTGAACACACAAGGCAACCGCATTTGCGTTTAACATACAACTTCCCTGTAAACACTGAAGTTTCCTCTTTCTTGCCGCATTTACGTATAACTTGCCTATTAACCATGAAGTTTCCTCCTTCTTTTATCTAGTCCCCGAATCAACAAGATTTTAGATCTCAATTTACTGGCCTTTTGTACGAATCATTCCCTAAGTTGAGTCTGGTATTCCTCTGGCAGCCATCTTGCTGTTCATGTTAATGTTCAAAATAATAGGAAGACTTAAGAAGAACGATATGCAGCATTAAAACGCCATAGAAAGCTGACAAACGTCACGAATCGTTTGAAAGTTAGAAATCTGCTGATACAAAATTCCTAGGAGAAAAGACTCAGACGGCCCAATTCACTACACTACATGATGTTCAAGCGCCGAGGTATGCCAGATACGTAAGTCTGATAACGAGGTAAACGTAATAAAATTATTAAATCGCTTACCTGACAACATCTTTTCTTTTCTTTTTAAGCAATATTGTGAATTTTATTTTATTTTGATGGCGAATGTAGCAAGTGATGACGAAAGAAATATTGTTGTTTTCGACGTGTGTATAATTCCAGGGGATATACTGATGGAGTTGTTCAATTGGGACTTGTTGTGTGACTTGTTCAAGGGCTTATTTTGAGCAAACCTCTCATTGGTGGACAGCTCAAGGTTAGTTTTCTGTACAAATTAATACATTGAAACTTCTTCCATTAACGCATACCTACACATCATGACTAATTATTTGTGTACGGACAGCAGCCCCGTAAAACCAAGCGTAGCAACAACGGCGATGATAAAAAATGAAATAAAAATCATTTGCAAACAAATATGTAACCAACACAAAAAACGAATGGCTCCACTAACGAAAAATAACACACAAAAAACATAATTAATCAGCCCGATTCACACCAATAACATTTTACATCCCTGTCCTGTCTATACATATACTGGCAGACATGACGTCACAGAGGAGCAGACGACCATTTTAACGTTTCGCGCGAAAGTGGATGGCAACCGCATAGAGCAGCAATCGCGCGCTCTTCAAGCATTGTATCTGGACCTGACGTAATGCAGGACGTCGCCGTCAACTGTGCCCATGCGCCGACCCTCGCAGTACTCCAAAACGAGGTTTAACAGATCCCCAATGGTCACGCGATGTTGTTTTAATACGTCGACGACGCGTGGCATCTGGAAGAGGAACCGGAAAGTATGTTAAAACCGAGAATGAAAAGAAACGTACATGATTATCATAATATTCACACACTCTAATAACTATCTGATTATTTCGTATTGTGTCTTGTAGTATATTTTAGAGCAAACGGGAACCCCTTACGGGCTACCTGACTGTTATTTAGTGATGGACATGTGATTCTTTTATTGTCTGGATATAAAAAAAAAAAGGCTTTACAAAGTTTGATTTACATGCACCTCATGCTTTAATGAGCTTTAATGAGCTTTAATTATTGAAATAAATAAACACACATATTAAAGATACAATTTAACAATCTACCACCAATAATCGTTAATTAATAGTTAAATATAACAGTAATAGGTCGCCATTACCACAGGGAGCGTATGAAGCAGTGTGCCTTAAAAACTAAGGTCCCATATCGCCAGGAGTTCGTTTTTTGCAGGGAGGGAAGGGGGGGGGGGCGGGGGTCCACTGCATGCATATGGATATTGTTCCTGACCTCTGCTAGAGCCGGGTGACCTTGGCTGTAGTACCGGAGGACCGGAGCGCCTGCCCTGGACACCGCTAGCCACTGGATCAGGGCATCTAGTTGAGGATCACCCCAGGAGTCCGCGCCACTCTCTCTCACCCCCACAGCCACCGCTTGAGTCGAGGCCTGAAAAAAGGCGGCCATCTGGTGAATTCAAATCTGCACATTATGGTTACGAGTGACCCTATATATCTGCTCATTCATTATGATGGCTCTATGGTAAACCCATTACATGCAAGATACAATGTAATCTAATATTGAAATAAACAAAACCGATTTGGGGTTTCTTGGAGACCAGAAACTCTCATGATATAGTATAAGATTATAGATAATATGAACCAATACCGCGTGTACTATCAAATGTAGAAATTTGAATGTAGAGTATTATTCTAGAAAACGCGCAAAAAAAAGATGTGGATATGTTCTGGATGTTTTTTGACAAAATGGTTTTCCCAATCCTAGCTTACGGTAGTGAAATTTGGTGACACAGTACTCATTCGTGTATAGAAAAGGTTCCGAATATTTGTTCTAGGAGAGTTCTGCAGCTCCCGAGTAACACCTCTAGCGTGGCTGTAAAGGGCGAGTGTGGGAGGCATCCAATTTAAATTGTATGTGTAGAAAGATTATTGACATATTGGTGCAAACTTATATACATGGATGAATCTAGACTACCAACTCATGTTATATTATGATTTACATGCTTGATAGAGCTGGCAGATCGACTTGGACTACACATGCTAAAGAAATATTGTTTAAGGTACGATTCGGCATTTGTTGGCTATCTCAAGAAGTTGATAATGTAAATGTCTTTATCAGCGAAGTAAAACAGAGGTTAAGAGACACTTCTCAACAAGACTGGCAGTCAGATATGGATAGCTCCAGCAAACTGAGAACATTAGCTCAATTTAAGACATTACTTGAACCAGAATTATATGAAATGTGTTAACGTTATTAATTACCGAAGGGCACTAGCCAGGTTTAGGTGTTTGGCTCATAGCTTAGAAATTAAAAGGGGTAGACATTGAAATATAGAACTACAAGAGAGGTATTGCAAATTTTGTGGACATTATATGCTTCAAGACGGGATAGGAGACTGGCAAAATTAAATACACGTTGTCCCACTTCCAAAAATTGTGAAAGACTATTTCGCAGTAAAAACGAAAACAACTTTATAAACTTAACCATTTTTGTTAACCAAGCATTCAATTTAAGGGGGGTCATTTCTAGCACCGCTGTAGCTGAAGTTTGTATATAGGCATGATCAGCGATTTTGATTTTGAGGTACACGTCCTGCGTCATTTGTCGCACAAAAATTTTAAAAGACGCATTTCATTGAGCTGTGAGGGGACATGGGGACGCATTGTAAATATGTCGGGAGCAGAATACGCAATATTTCATTTAAGTTAATGCCCCATTATTTTTTCGGATGTCCGATAAATTTTAAGGAGCTCTGGGACACTGGGACCCACCCACTCGCCTACCTATCAGGATCACTGCGGCATGGATGTCATCTATTTGTATATTGTATTGAAGATTGTATATATGTATTTATGTACCAGTATTCCTGAAGACGGTCCTTACCGGCAGTACACCTGGCCTTCCGGGTCCACACCGCGGATCCAGAACATTGAGGGCCTCCGCGATGATCTGTCTGGCGAAGAGGTCCGCCAGATACTCCGCGTACGAGAAGGGAATATCCAGGGCGTCCTGGAACTGATCCGGGCCGTCCGCCGCCTGTACCATGGCGTCCTTCAGGATATCGCCGGACAGCTTCGTGACGTAACGCCTCACGGCGCCGGAAATGCCGCCGCCGCCACCGCCGCCGTTGCTCGGGTGATGGGCGTCCTCCCCGCGGGGACGCTCGGGGTCAAGGTCATCTGGATCAGGATTAGGGTCCCTACGAACTTCAGTACACTTCAGATGTTCGTAGTGCGTCCCGAAGAGCTCGACGAAAGCGTCGTTAAAAGCCTCCACCAGGAGATCCTTGGCGAACCAATCCAGATGAGTGGTCGAGGATGATCCGGGTTTCTTTGAACTTTGACCCGACGGGTTGGACGGCCGCGAACCAATCAGATCCAGAATCATCTTCCTCGACGGGGTGATATCCATGGAGACCGCGCGCTTCTTGGCCGACGTCCTGCGGATCAGGAAGTCCAGGTCCTCGCCGCAGCGGCTGGCCGGCTCGCTGGCGCGTCGCTGAACGCTTCCGGAATCTTCCCCGTCGAACATGTAGAGACTCGGAGTACTGAGGTCGCTATGCATCAGCTCGTCCTCGAAGTCCGAGAGGACCGCGTCGCGAAATCCCGAGGAGCTCCGACGTCGGTTCGGCGCCAATCGGCCGCCGCCGTCGTCATAGGAATAATTATCGCCGGAGCCTCGGCGACTGGATGCGCACGACTCGGCGCGCAGGTACTTCCGGCTGCCGCTACTGCTCATGGTGGACGTGCGACGCCTGGAGTAGCCGTCCTCGGAGAACTCAGCCTCGAAGTAGCGCGCGTCGCTCGCGTCGCAGCTGTCGAAGGACTGCGACGCCCCGACCGCCGCTGACGCCGTGGCGCCGCCCAATGATGACGTCATCGACACCTGGCGCATCGTCTGGCTGTCGGCCGATGACCGCTTCCGGTACTGGCGCTTCCACCCAGCGTGGTGGTACTGCGTCTTGAAGAGGAACAACGCTTCCTCCATGATGTTCAGGACAAAGTCGTCGACGAAGGCGAACAGCTGGGCGTTCCACTCCTGGTCCAGGGCCCTGTCGCTATGGTAACGGTGGCCGCCATCAGACATCCCCATCACGTGGTCCTTGATGGCGAACATGGCAGAATCGAGCGTGTCCCCGACCATACCCTCCACGTACCGCTCCACCTCCTCCTTGTTAACACACGCGTCCATAGCCGCGACCCCGCCCCCTCCGGCTCCCGATCCCGAATGGCCATCGCCTCGCATCTCTCTGGATTTAGCCGAAGCGGCAGTCTGCACTCTGATGTCTCCGAGAGCGCTCTGGAATGCCTTACAAATACTACGATCCACGAAGTTTTCAATGGCGGATAACAAACCAGAAGAGACGCTGGCTACTTGGAAGGCGACATCCTCTTCCACATTCTGCCGGATCGGGTCACGCTCCGGGGGGTCATTGCCATGGTTACGACCCCGCGCTGCCGCCTCTCCTCTAACCCTACCTCCCACGCCTTCCAGATTCTCCACCATCCCTACACGGTACATGCCGAATGACGCTCCCCGGGCCGCGTACGGACATCCCGAACCCAAGTGATTACCCGATCCGGACGGATCAGTTTGCATCCCGCGGTGAGCAATCCCGATTCCCTGCGACAGGATCCGGGTCGCCAGATCCTCCGCAAACCGGATCACGTCTTCATCGCCGGGAGTGACGTCATCGTAGCCTTGGTTACTGAATAACGCCGAGTGATCGACTCCGAAGCCGTCTCCGTGACTCCCCGCCGTCGGCCAGTCCAGATGACCTTGGTCGTGACCTTCAGGAGGGAGGTCCATGTGACCCATGTCTCCATCCACTTCCTCCATGAGGGGCACCCGCCTGCCACCAGGAGGCGCATTAATCCCACAGGGATATTCATCATTAAAGGGAATGAGGTCAGCGCGAATCCCGTCGCTGGGGGTGTTCAGATCGCACCCGGAAGCTTGATCCAGATCGATCTCCGTTTCACCATCATCATCACTATTTTGGACCACGGTGACTTCAACTTTGACACCAGTGCCATCTGCTGGGAGAGATTTGCCTCCGGCCTCTACATGGTCACTAGTAACTTCCTGTATGCGCGCTTCCGGTTTGGGGAAATAACCACGGTCGCAGGTCTCAGCGACCGAGTGGCTAATACTGTTCAGCATGCCAGAGATGGCAACATCAGCAACGTGATTCAATTCGGAATGACTGTTCCAATACGCTCCACAACCCACATTCGTCGTATTTACATCAGCTGCGGTGCCATCACCTGCGTGGCCAGCAGTTGCAGTGCCAGCAGCTGCGGTCTCAGCAGCTGCGGTGCCACCCGCTCCCGTTCCCGCGTACTCAACGTCCATGTGTTCACACCTCGCCAGGTCATCTCGCGGGTCCCACGTGACGTGGACCCGGTCGTCAGGGGGACCGTCTATTGTGACGTCATCGTCGTCGTCGCTGTCCGACTGTGGCGGCGCCACGTGGCGCAGATCTCGCGCCGCTTCTCGCGAGGCGGCGGCCCGCGCGTGCTGCTCGCTGTGGTAGTTGTCCATAGTGATCTGTAGAGCCTCGTTCAGAATATTCTCCGACAGGTGTTGGCCGAAACTGAACACCGCGTGCGGCACCCGCGACGTAGCGCCCTCTGGGGGGACAAAAATGAAATGCTGATGTTTTAGGCCGCTTCGATGCACTTAAAGGCTGAACTGGCTCCAGAAAGCTCTCGTGACAATGAGATGGGGTTGGGTAAAACTTGCCCCAGAGGCAATAAAATGCTGATGTATACGGCGGCTTTGGTGCACTTGCAGGCTAAACTGGCGCCCAGAAAGCTCCTGGGACAATGACATGGGGTTTAGGTAAAACTTGCCCCAGAGGCAGGTGCCATGGTTCGTATCTACCACCTGTTGATCTGCAGCCCCGCCTGCTTATCAACTGTGCTCGGGAGCCCCCCTCCCCACCTTCCCCTTCCCTCCCGATGAGATAAATATGATATTACCATAAAAAAACAATGACATGTGAGTGTTTTGGGCCGCTTTACAAGTTTACAAGGGGTAAACTGGGTCCAGAAACTCTCGGGACGCTGAAAGAGGAATGAATGAAACGTGCTCCGGATTGAGTGCCGGGCCCGGACTCGAACCCATGACCGGTTGCGCTAACCACTACACCAAAGAGGCACCCTAAAACAATGACAAACAAACGTGTAACCATTTCGCACTTCACACATAAAGATCCCTCTTCAAGCCATGAACTTGGAACGTCCACGTTGTAAATTTGGATAGTTTGCAGTCACTTAAAGGTAAACACAACAAATTTTTAAAACGCCAGATGATAACTTTCGAACCGTTTGTTTGGTTACAATAGGTAACATCACTGACTAAAAAAAAAATTCTAGGTTTTCAATAAGCCAGTGTCATGGCACTGCGGTTTGGCCCAAGTCATTGCATATATTATTTTATAAATCCACGAATATTTAACACACACAAAATGATATTCGACGTTAAACGTAAAACGACCATGACACACTCTCTTTCTCTCTCCCTCTCAGGAGGGGCAGATATATTGGCAGACACACCACGACGTACCCACATCCTCCCCAGCACTCTCCGTCACGCTGTGGAAATCCTCAGAAGCCGAGGCGCTGTCTTCGCGGTAACTATCGCGGTGCCCATAGCAACCATCCACTTGCCATGGCAACAGGTCTTGAGGCGGCGGACACAGCGCCGCGAATGTTTTGTTGACGTCACGCAGCACGTGGTCGGCTGTGAGGCCCGGGTATTGTCGGCAACCTCCGGCAGGGGGCGTGATATCAATGACACACGCCGTGTTCGGAGGAGACCTTTCAGATTCCTTCTGTAAGGAATAGTTGTTTGACATATTGCTAGGTCCATGTTCCACGTCAGAGCCGACGAAATGGATTTCTAAAACAATGGTTCACCTTAAGTTAGTTGTATATTCAGGACGCTTTAACCACTTTTGGCTATATCGCGGCAATGGGAAAAGGCAGAGAGAGTGACGCCATGTCCCCGGCGGTAACCCACCATGGTTCACCTTAAGATGGAAGAACGACCTGTTCCTAAACGTATTTGACATATTGCTGATGCATTTGATATACATGTATAATTAAACGTCCTTTGATCTATTACTAAACTACTTGATATATTACTGAACTACTTGATATATTACTAAACTACCTAATACATTACTAAAGGGCTTTGATATGTGACTAATTACTTGATACATTACTAAACGTACTTAATATATTATTAAACATATTTGACAGATTATGCGTTAAATAACGGATGGCTCCAACACGGGTATTATAATCAACTCGTATCCCAGAAACTGGCATACCAGCTGGGAATCAGAGTAAAATGTTATAATACAATAATAGTTGAGAAGACAAAGCACTATGGGTAAAACAACTAAAATATTGAGAACTGCACCATTCACGATATCAGAACGAATCAAAACAGTGAACATTTCGATTAACGATAAGGATTATTTTATGAGGATGTTAACAATAATTAGAATTCTTTTATGAGGATGTTGACAACAATAAAAAAAACCATATGAGGATTTTAACAATAAATTAGAAGAGCGAAAATGTAAATATAATAAAGTATGTGCTCATTCAAATGTGTATGCGCAGTTGTGAATCTTAAAATGAACCTTTACAATAAATAACATTTATATAAACATAAATTTTTAAATAGAATTTTCATGCCTGTGATGCGTCGCTCGGCAGTTTTTCTGAGTTCGGTATTTCCATGGGATGCGTTCGGGGTTTAGCTGTGCACGGTTTGGTGCCATGGATGATGAGAGTGTCACCGCCCGCCAGGTCTGTCAGGAAAATCCTGCACACGAGCAGCTCAGGCGAAGAACTGAAGCACGCGACGTTCTCCTGAAACATGCCATAGTTCAGTACAATTTTATCCGAGATTGACATAAGTTATTTAGTTCTCTTCTTTTTTGTAAGTAGCGGCCTCACTGTAAGCGACTAGACGTCATAATGGGGGTCCAGGCACCCCTGTCATTATATATATATATATGAAATTATTATTGTGTTTCTGATCAGTAAAGGATTATTCTCTCTTTCTCTCTCTTTCACAGTTTTGTAACAGAAAAGACCATCCATGCACAGCCATAAATCAGTCATCTGGATTGTAGTTTGTCTTAGCAACGTACGTGACGTTCCCACGCGTCGGCTTCCCTGCTTCTTTAACACTTGTTTCAGATGAGATTATTAAAGTTGCTCATACAGCAATAGTTTCCCAGATAAACCTTTTAAATGCTTGGAATGGAAATTCCGTATTGGTTTCTTGGCGTCTTAGAAGACGCGTTTAATTGCATGCAATAAAGAACAAAGACAGTTGAGCCAAACTGGTACATCTCATGCGGGAAAGTGTCGCTTTCTCGTGTACTACATCTACGTCATAAAAATACAAACCATTGTTTGCCTATGATAACATATCTATTTCGTATAGTTTTCACATTCACAGTCATAGTTCCCATAATCGAATCGCCTAAAAGGTCGTCTAATTCTAAAATGCGCCGGATGAGTTATGTTGAGGTTCGTGTAGAGTGTGGCGGTAGTGCATACTAACCTGATAGGCTTGTTCTTCAGTACTACACGAGCTGTGACTGACAAAATTGACCTAAAATTCAAAGAGAGAAGATTTTAATACTGACGAGTAACACTTGCCATTAAAATAGATATCGATTTATCTTTGGTCTCCGAAATAACACGCAATGCAACGACACAAAGCGAAGAATATCTGTAAACTATAATACCGAGCGGCTATCCGCAGCATATCAGTGTAGGATTTAATAGGATTTCCCACCTCCATGTAAATGTACTAGCGAGCGCAAGCGATATGTCACAAGCACGTGCACGGTATACTTCATCCCGCCAAAGATATGCGTTATGGCAAGCCGAAGTGAAATAAATTTTGAATATTAATCTAGATGTATCCCTTCGGAATCTGAATTAATAAATATACGCTCGCATTTTTTAGGTAGCACCTATCCATATTATAATTAACAACTATTCGTCTGCTTGTACTTCCTCCAACACATGGCTGTCAAATATTATATTTAAACTAATTAAATTTTATCATACATCTCATCCGCTATGTATAACAACGAAAATTGAACATCTTTGTCGCTTGCTTGCACTTTTACTACACATAATGGGTTCCGCCAACGCCCAACGACCCATCGGACTTAACAGGAGAGAGATCTTGTTTCATGTTATTGTGTCAAAAAAAAAATCAAATTAAATTACGAACACGCTTGGTTAAATGAGTTGTCTGATTTACATAATAGTGCAGCATATCCACGGCTAAGACACTCAGGCTTGACATTTCCGCGTACGTTGGATCTCATTTGCATGGTCATGAATTTAGGCGGCGTTATTTACCTGTAAGGTCACGTGATCCTCATCCGCAGCATTTCCTGCCGCCACGACCTGCATGTCGCAAAGGTCAAGGTCGCAACGTCGCCACTCGTCCAAGGTCATCTCATGCTTTGACGTCATCACCTGGAAGACCAGCGCTCAAGGTCAAAGACAAGAAATACAGCAACAGTAGTCAAAACCCACAACGGGAGGTTGCCTTTAATCCTCTATGTAAGAAATCCAATGAAATGTTGGGGTCTTAGGGCACTTTTGTGCACATGAAGTCTACGTTAGGGCAAGAAGCCTCGCCGGACTATGAGGTGGCAATTTTGATAATTTTTCAAAGTGAGGGAATGCATGTAATCCACTTTGATAAATATTGTAATGTCATCTATGTGGACTGATTAATTGATTTATGTAGGAGGCTTACACCTGTACGCGACAATGTAAAGAAGAGAGGAGCCATGTTTTCGAGAGGAGCCACGTTTTCGAGAGGAGCCATGTTTTCGAGAGGAGCCATGTTTTCGAGAGGAGCCATGTTTTCGAGAGGAGCCATGTTTTCGAGAGGAGCCATGTTTTCGAGAGGAACCATGTTTTCGAGAGGAGCCATGTTTTCGAGAGGAGCCACGTTTTCGAGAGGAGCCATGTTTTCGAGAGGAACCATGTTTTCGAGAGGAGCCATGTTTTCGAGAGGCGCCATGTTTTCGAGAGGAGCCATGTTTTCGAGAGGAGCCATGTTTTCGAGAGTAGACTCCTAATCTAAGAACGATATGGTATATGTCTACACACATAGACATTTGCACAGGCGGAGCTCGAACCACGTACCGGCCGCATGGTCTGGCCTAGCACGACACACTCGACAATAGCCGCATGGTCTGGCCTAGCACGACACACTCGACAATAGCCGCATGGGCTGGCCTAGCACGACACACTCGACAATAGCCGCATGGTCTGGCCTAGCACGACACACTCGACAATAGCCGCATGGGCTGGCCTAGCACGACACACTCGACAATAGCCGCATGGTCTGGCCTAGCACGACACACTCGACAATAGCCGCATGGGCTGGCCTAGCACGACACACTCGACAATAGCCGCATAAGCTGGCCTAGCATGACACACTCGACAATAGCCGCATGGGCTGGCCTAGCATGACACACTCGACAATAGCCGCATGGTCTGGCCTAGCACGACACACTCGACAATAGCCGCATGGTCTGGCCTAGCACGACACACTCGACAATAGCCGCATGGGCTGGCCTAGCACGACACACTCGACAATAGCCGCATGGTCTGGCCTAGCACGACACACTCGACAATAGCCGCATGGGCTGGCCTAGCACGACACACCCGACAATAGCCGCATGGGCTGGCCTAGCACGACACACTCGACAATAGCCGCATGGGCTGGCCTAGCACGACACACTCGACAATAGCCGCATGGTCTGGCCTAGCACGACACACTCGACAATAGCCGCATGGGCTGGCCTAGCATGACACACTCGACAATAGCCGCATGGTCTGGCCTAGCACGACACACTCGACAATAGCCGCATGGGCTGGCCTAGTACGACACACTCGACAATAGCCGCATGGTCTGGCCTAGCACGACACACTCGACAATAGCCGCATGGGCTGGCCTAGCACGACACACTCGACAATAGCCGCATGGTCTGGCCTAGCACGACACACTCGACAATAGCCGCATGGGCTGGCCTAGCACGACACACTCGACAATAGCCGCATGGTCTGGCCTAGCACGACACACTCGACAATAGCCGCATGGGCTCGCCTAGCACGACACACTCGACAATAGCCGCATGGGCTGGCTTAGCACGACACACTCGACAATAGCCGCATGGGCTGGCCTAGCACGACACACTCGACAATAGCCGCATGGGCTGGCCTAGCACGACACACTCGACAATAACCGCATGGTCTGGCCTAGCACGACACACTCGACAATAGCCGCATGGTCAGGCCTAGCACGACACACTCGACAATAGCCGCATGGCCTGGCCTAGCACGACACACTCGACAATAGCCGCATGGGCTGGCCTAGCACGACACACTCGACAATAGCCGCATGGTCTGGCCTAGCACGACACACTCGACAATAGCCGCATGGGCTGGCCTAGCACGACACACTCGACAATAGCCGCATGGTCTGGCCTAGCACGACACACTCGACAATAGCCGCATGGGCTGGCCTAGCACGACAAACTCGACAATAGCCGCATGGGCTGGCCTAGCATGACACACTCGACAATAGCCGCATGGGCTGGCCAAGCATGACACACTCGACAATAGCCGCATGGTCTGGCCTAGCACGACACACTCGACAATAGCCGCATGGTCTGGCCTAGCACGACACACTCGACAATAGCCGCATGGGCTGGCCTAGCACGACACACTCGACAATAGCCGCATGGTCTGGCCTAGCACGACACACTCGACAATAGCCGCATGGGCTGGCCTAGCACGACACACCCGACAATAGCCGCATGGGCTGGCCTAGCACGACACACTCGACAATAGCCGCATGGGCTGGCCTAGCACGACACACTCGACAATAGCCGCATGGTCTGGCCTAGCACGACACACTCGACAATAGCCGCATGGGCTGGCCTAGCATGACACACTCGACAATAGCCGCATGGTCTGGCCTAGCACGACACACTCGACAATAGCCGCATGGGCTGGCCTAGCACGACACACTCGACAATAGCCGCATGGTCTGGCCTAGCACGACACACTCGACAATAGCCGCATGGGCTGGCCTAGCACGACACACTCGACAATAGCCGCATGGTCTGGCCTAGCACGACACACTCGACAATAGCCGCATGGGCTGGCCTAGCACGACACACTCGACAATAGCCGCATGGTCTGGCCTAGCACGACACACTCGACAATAGCCGCATGGGCTCGCCTAGCACGACACACTCGACAATAGCCGCATGGGCTGGCTTAGCACGACACACTCGACAATAGCCGCATGGGCTGGCCTAGCACGACACACTCGACAATAGCCGCATGGGCTGGCCTAGCACGACACACTCGACAATAACCGCATGGGCTGGCCTAGCACGACACACTCGACAATAGCCGCATGGGCTGGCCTAGCACGACACACTCGACAATAACCGCATGGTCTGGCCTAGCACGACACACTCGACAATAGCCGCATGGTCAGGCCTAGCACGACACACTCGACAATAGCCGCATGGTCTGGCCTAGCACGACACACTCGACAATAGCCGCATGGGCTGGCCTAGCACGACACACTCGACAATAGCCGCATGGGCTGGCCTAGCACGACACACTCGACAATAGCCGCATGGGCTGGCCTAGCACGACACACTCGACAATAGCCGCATGGTCTGGCCTAGAACGACACACTCGACAATAGCCGCATGGTCTGGCCTAGCACGACACACTCGACAATAGCCGCATGGGCTGGCCTAGCACGACACACTCGACAATAGCCGCATGGTCTGGCCTAGCACGACACACTCGACAATAGCCGCATGGGCTGGCCTAGCACGACACACTCGACAATAGCAGCATGGTCTGGCCTAGCACGACACACTCGACAATAGCCGCATGGTCTGGCCTAGGACGACACACTCGACAATAGCCGCATGGGCTGGCCTAGCAGGACACACTCGACAATAGCCGCATGGGCTGGCCTAGCACGACACACTCGACAATAGCCGCATGGGCTGGCCTAGCACGAGACACTCGACAATAGCCGCATGGTCTGGCCTAGCACGACACACTCGACAATAGCCGCATGGGCTGGCCTAGCACGACACACCCGACAATAGCCGCATGGGCTGGCCTAGCACGACACACTCGACAATAGCCGCATGGGCTGGCCTAGCACGACACACTCGACAATAGCCGCATGGTCTGGCCTAGCACGACACACTCGACAATAGCCGCATGGTCTGGCCTAGCAAGACACACTCGACAATAGCCGCATGAGCTGGCCTAGCACGACACACTCGACAATAGCCGCATGGTCTGGCCTAGCACGACACACTCGACAATAGCCGCATGGGCTGGCCTAGCACGACACACCTGACAATAGCCGCATGGGCTGGCCTAGCACGACACACTCGACAATAGCCGCATGGGCTGGCCTAGCACGACACACTCGACAATAGCCGCATGGTCTGGCCTAGCACGACACACTCGACAATAGCCGCATGGGCTGGCCTAGCACGACACACTCGACAATAGCCGCATGGTCTGGCCTAGCACGACACACTCGACAATAGCCGCATGGGCTGGCCTAGCACGACACACTCGACAATAGCCGCATGGTCTGGCCTAGCACGACACACTCGACAATAGCCGCATGGGCTGGCCTAGCACGACACACTCGACAATAGCCGCATGGTCTGGCCTAGCACGACACACTCGACAATAGCCGCATGGTCTGGCCTAGCACGACACACTCGACAATAGCCGCATGGGCTGGCCTAGCACGACACACTCGACAATAGCCGCATGGTCTGGCCTAGCACGACACACTCGACAATAGCCGCATGGGCTGGCCTAGCACGACACACTCGACAATAGCCGCATGGTCTGGCCTAGCACGACACACTCGACAATAGCCGCATGGGCTGGCCTAGCACGACACACTCGACAATAGCCGCATGGGCTGGCCTAGCACGACACACTCGATAATAGCCGCATGGGCTGGCCTAGCACGACACACTCGACAATAGCCGCATGGTCTGGCCTAGCACGACACACTCGACAATAGCCGCATGGTCTGCCCTAGCAAGACACACTCGACAATAGCCGCATGGTCTGGCCTAGCACGACAGTCACTCGACAATAGCCGCATGGTATGGTCTAGCACGACACACTCGACAATAGCCGCATGGTCTGGCCTAGCACGACACACTCGACAATAGCCGCATGGTCTGGCCTAGCACGACACACTCGACAATAGCCGCATGGTCTGGCCCAGCACGACACACTCGACAATAGCCGCATGGTCTGGCCTAGCACGACACACTCGACAATAGCCGCATGGTCTGGCCTAGCACGACAGTCACTCGACAATAGCCGCATGGTCTGGCCTAGCACGACACACTCGACAATAGCCGCATGGTCTGGCCTAGCACGACATACTCGACAATAGCCGCATGGTCTGGCCTAGCACGACACACTCGACAATAGCCGCATGGTCTGGCCTAGCACGACACTCGACAATAGCCGCATGGTCTGGCCTAGCACGACACACTCGACAATAGCCGCATGGTCTGGCCTAGCACGACACACTCGACAATAGCCGCATGGTCTGGCCTAGCACGACAAACTCGACAATAGCCCCATGGTCTGGCCTAGCACGACACACTCGACAATAGCCGCATGGTCTGGCCTAGCACGACAAACTCGACAATAGCCGCATGGTCTGGCCTAGCACGACACACTCGACAATAGCCGCATGGTCTGGCCTAGCACGACACACTCGACAATAGCCGCATGGTCTGGCCTAGCACGACACACTCGACAATAGCCGCATGGGCTGGCCTAGCACGACAAACTCGACAATAGCCGCATGGTCTGGCCTAGCACGACACTCGACAATAGCCGCATGGTCTGGCCTAGCACGACACACTCGACAATAGCCGCATGGTCTGGCCTAGCCCGACACACTCGACAATAGCCGCATGGTCTGGCCTAGCACGACACACTCGACAATAGCCGCATGGTCTGGCCTAGCACGACACACTCGACAATAGCCGCATGGTCTGGCCTAGCACGACACACTCGACAATAGCCGCATGGTCTGGCCTAGCACGACACACTCGACAATAGCCGCATGGTCTGGCCTAGCACGACACACTCGACAATAGCCGCATGGTCTGGCCTGGCACGACAAACTCGACAATAGCCGCATGGTCTGGCCTAGCACGACACACTCGACAATAGCCGCATGGTCTGGCCTAGCACGACAAACTCGACAATAGCCGCATGGTCTGGCCTAGCACGACACACTCGACAATAGCCGCATGGTCTGGCCCAGCACGACACACTCGACAATAGCCGCATGGTCTGGCCGAGCACGACACACTCGACAATAGCCGCATGGTCTGGCCTAACACGACAGTCACTCGACAATAGCCGCATGGTCTGGCCTAGCACGACACACTCGACAATAGCCGCATGGTCTGGCCTAGCACGACATACTCGACAATAGCCGCATGGTCTGGCCTAGCACGACACACTCGACAATAGCCGCATGGTCTGGCCTAGCACGACACACTCGACAATAGCCGCATGGGCTGGCCTAGCACGACACACTCGACAATAGCCGCATGGTCTGGCCTAGAACGACACACTCGACAATAGCCGCATGGTCTGGCCTAGCACGACACACTCGACAATAGCCGCATGGTCTGGCCTAGCACGACACACTCGACAATAGCCGCATGGTCTGGCCTAGCACGACACACTCGACAATAGCCGCATGGGCTGGCCTAGCACGACACACTCGACAATAGCCGCATGGTCTGGCCTAGCACGACACACTCGACAATAGCCGCATGGGCTGGCCTAGCACGACACACTCGACAATAGCCGCATGGTCTGGCCTAGCACGACACACTCGACAATAGCCGCATGGGCTGGCCTAGCACGACACACTCGACAATAGCAGCATGGTCTGGCCTAGCACGACACACTCGACAATAGCCGCATGGTCTGGCCTAGCACGACACACTCGACAATAGCCGCATGGGCTGGCCTAGCAGGACACACTCGACAATAGCCGCATGGGCTGGCCTAGCACGACACACTCGACAATAGCCGCATGGGCTGGCCTAGCACGAGACACTCGACAATAGCCGCATGGTCTGGCCTAGCACGACACACTCGACAATAGCCGCATGGGCTGGCCTAGCACGACACACCCGACAATAGCCGCATGGGCTGGCCTAGCACGACACACTCGACAATAGCCGCATGGGCTGGCCTAGCACGACACACTCGACAATAGCCGCATGGTCTGGCCTAGCACGACACACTCGACAATAGCCGCATGGTCTGGCCTAGCAGGACACACTCGACAATAGCCGCATGAGCTGGCCTAGCACGACACACTCGACAATAGCCGCATGGTCTGGCCTAGCACGACACACTCGACAATAGCCGCATGGGCTGGCCTAGCACGACACACCCGACAATAGCCGCATGGGCTGGCCTAGCACGACACACTCGACAATAGCCGCATGGTCTGGCCTAGCACGACACACTCGACAATAGCCGCATGGTCTGGCCTAGCACGACACACTCGACAATAGCCGCATGGGCTGGCCTAGCACGACACACTCGACAATAGCCGCATGGTCTGGCCTAGCACGACACACTCGACAATAGCCGCATGGGCTGGCCTAGCACGACACACTCGACAATAGCCGCATGGTCTGGCCTAGCACGACACACTCGACAATAGCCGCATGGGCTGGCCTAGCACGACACACTCGACAATAGCCGCATGGTCTGGCCTAGCACGACACACTCGACAATAGCCGCATGGGCTGGCCTAGCACGACACACTCGACAATAGCCGCATGGGCTGGCCTAGCACGACACACTCGACAATAGCCGCATGGTCTGGCCTAGCACGACACACTCGACAATAGCCGCATGGGCTGGCCTAGCACGACACACTCGACAATAGCCGCATGGTCTGGCCTAGCACGACACACTCGACAATAGCCGCATGGTCAGGCCTAGCACGACACACTCGACAATAGCCGCATGGTCTGGCCTAGCACGACACACTCGACAATAGCCGCATGGGCTGGCCTAGCACGACACACTCGACAATAGCCGCATGGGCTGGCCTAGCACGACACACTCGACAATAGCCGCATGGGCTGGCCTAGCACGACACACTCGACAATAGCCGCATGGTCTGGCCTAGCACGACACACTCGACAATAGCCGCATGGTCTGGCCTAGCAAGACACACTCGACAATAGCCGCATGGTATGGCCTAGCACGACACACTCGACAATAGCCGCATGGTCTGGCCTAGCACGACACACTCGACAATAGCCGCATGGTCTGGCCTAGCACGACACACTCGACAATAGCCGCATGGTCTGGCCCAGCACGACACACTCGACAATAGCCGCATGGTCTGGCCTAGCACGACACACTCGACAATAGCCGCATGGTCTGGCCTAGCACGACAGTCACTCGACAATAGCCGCATGGTCTGGCCTAGCACGACACACTCGACAATAGCCGCATGGTCTGGCCTAGCACGACATACTCGACAATAGCCGCATGGTCTGGCCTAGCACGACACACTCGACAATAGCCGCATGGTCTGGCCTAGCACGACACTCGACAATAGCCGCATGGTCTGGCCTAGCACGACACACTCGACAATAGCCGCATGGTCTGGCCTAGCACGACACACTCGACAATAGCCGCATGGTCTGGCCTAGCACGACAAACTCGACAATAGCCCCATGGTCTGGCCTAGCACGACACACTCGACAATAGCCGCATGGTCTGGCCTAGCACGACAAACTCGACAATAGCCGCATGGTCTGGCCTAGCACGACACACTCGACAATAGCCGCATGGTCTGGCCTAGCACGACACACTCGACAATAGCCGCATGGTCTGGCCTAGCACGACACACTCGACAATAGCCGCATGGGCTGGCCTAGCACGACAAACTCGACAATAGCCGCATGGTCTGGCCTAGCACGACACTCGACAATAGCCGCATGGTCTGGCCTAGCACGACACACTCGACAATAGCCGCATGGTCTGGCCTAGCCCGACACACTCGACAATAGCCGCATGGTCTGGCCTAGCACGACACACTCGACAATAGCCGCATGGTCTGGCCTAGCACGACACACTCGACAATAGCCGCATGGTCTGGCCTAGCACGACACACTCGACAATAGCCGCATGGTCTGGCCTAGCACGACACACTCGACAATAGCCGCATGGTCTGGCCTAGCACGACACACTCGACAATAGCCGCATGGTCTGGCCTGGCACGACAAACTCGACAATAGCCGCATGGTCTGGCCTAGCACGACACACTCGACAATAGCCGCATGGTCTGGCCTAGCACGACAAACTCGACAATAGCCGCATGGTCTGGCCTAGCACGACACACTCGACAATAGCCGCATGGTCTGGCCCAGCACGACACACTCGACAATAGCCGCATGGTCTGGCCGAGCACGACACACTCGACAATAGCCGCATGGTCTGGCCTAACACGACAGTCACTCGACAATAGCCGCATGGTCTGGCCTAGCACGACACACTCGACAATAGCCGCATGGTCTGGCCTAGCACGACATACTCGACAATAGCCGCATGGTCTGGCCTAGCACGACACACTCGACAATAGCCGCATGGTCTGGCCTAGCACGACACACTCGATAATAGCCGCATGGTCTGGCCTAGCACGACACACTCGACAATAGCCGCATGGTCTGGCCTAGCACGACACACTCGACAATAGCCGCATGGTCTGGCCTAGCACGACACACGCGACAATAGCCGCATGGTCTAGCCTAGCACGACACACTCGACAATAGCTGCATGGTCTGGCCTAGCACGACACACTCGACAATAGCCGCATGGTCTGGCCTAGCACGACACATTCGACAATAGCCGCATGGTCTGGCCTAGCACGACACACTCGACAATAGCCGCATGGTCTGGCCTAGCACGACAAACTCGACAATAGCCGCATGGTCTGGCCTAGCACGACAGTCACTCGACAATAGCCGCATGGTCTGGCCTAGCACGACACACTCGACAATAGCCGCATGGTCTGGCCTAGCACGACACACTCGACAATAGCCGCATGGTCTGGCCTAGCACGACACACTCGACAATAGCCGCATGGGCTGGCCTAGCACGACACTCGACAATAGCCGCATGGTCTGGCCTAGCACGACACACTCGACAATAGCCGCATGGTCTGGCCTAGCACGACACACTCGACAATAGCCGCATGGTCTGGCCTAGCACGACACATTCGACAATAGCCGCATGGTCTGGCCTAGCACGACACATTCGACAATAGCCGCATGGTCTGGCCTAGCACGACAAACTCGACAATAGCCGCATGGTCTGGCCTAGCACGACACACTCGACAATAGCCGCATGGTCTGGCCTAGCACGACAAACTCGACAATAGCCGCATGGTCTGGCCTAGCACGACACACTCGACAATAGCCGCATGGTCTGGCCTAGCACGACAAACTCGACAATAGCCGCATGGTCTGGCCTAGCACGACACACTCGACAATAGCCGCATGGGCTGGCCTAGCACGACACACTCGACAATAGCCGCATGGTCTTGCCTAGCACGACACACTCGACAATAGCCGCATGGTCTGGCCTAGCACGACACACTCGACAATAGCCGCATGGTCTGGCCTAGCCCGACACACTCGACAATAGCCGCATGGTCTGGCCTAGCACGACACACTCGACAATAGCCGCATGGTCTGGCCTAGCACGACACACTCGACAATAGCCGCATGGTCTGGCCTAGCACGATACACTCGACAATAGCCGCATGGTCTGGCCTAGCACGACACACTCGACAATAGCCGCATGGTCTGGCCTAGCACGACACACTCGACAATAGCCGCATGGTCTGGCCTAGCACGACAAACTCGACAATAGCCGCATGGTCTGGCCTAGCCCGACACACTCGACAATAGCCGCATGGTCTGGCCTAGCACGACAAACTCGACAATAGCCGCATGGTCTGGCCTAGCACGACACACTCGACAATAGCCGCATGGTCTGGCCCAGCACGACACACTCGACAATAGCCGCATGGTCTGGCCGAGCACGACACACTCGACAATAGCCGCATGGTCTGGCCTAACACGACAGTCACTCGACAATAGCCGCATGGTCTGGCCTAGCACGACACACTCGACAATAGCCGCATGGTCTGGCCTAGCACGACATACTCGACAATAGCCGCATGGTCTGGCCTAGCACGACACACTCGACAATAGCCGCATGGTCTGGCCTAGCACGACACACTCGACAATAGCCGCATGGTCTGGCCTAGCACGACACACTCGACAATAGCCGCATGGTCTGGCCTAGCACGACACACGCGACAATAGCCGCATGGTCTAGCCTAGCACGACACACTCGACAATAGCTGCATGGTTTGGCCTAGCACGACACACTCGACAATAGCCGCATGGTCTGGCCTAGCACGACACACTCGACAATAGCCGCATGGTCTGGCCCAGCACGACACACTCGACAATAGCCGCATGGTCTGGCCTAGCACGACACACTCGACAATAGCCGCATGGTCTGGCTTAGCACGACACACTCGACAATAGCCGCATGGTCTGGCCTAGCACGACACATTCGACAATAGCCGCATGGTCTGGCCTAGCACGACACACTCGACAATAGCCGCATGGTCTGGCCTAGCACGACACACTCGACAATAGCCGCATGGTCTGGCCTAGCACGACACACTCGACAATAGCCGCATGGTCTGGCCTAGCCCGACACACTCGACAATAGCCGCATGGTCTGGCCTAGCACGACACACTCGACAATAGCCGCATGGTCTGGCCTAGCACGACACACTCGACAATAGCCGCATGGTCTGGCCTAGCACGACACACTCAACAATAGCCGCATGGTCTGGCCTAGCACGACAAACTCGACAATAGCCGCATGGTCTGGCCTAGCACGACACACTCGACAATAGCCGCATGGTCTGGCCTAGCACGACAAACTCGACAATAGCCGCATGGTCTGGCCTAGCACGACACACTCGACAATAGCCGCATGGTCTGGCCCAGCACGACACACTCGACAATAGCCGCATGGTCTGGCCGAGCACGACACACTCGACAATAGCCGCATGGTCTGGCCTAACACGACAGTCACTCGACAATAGCCGCATGGTCTGGCCTAGCACGACACACTCGACAATAGCCGCATGGTCTGGCCTAGCACGACATACTCGACAATAGCCGCATGGTCTGGCCTAGCACGACACACTCGACAATAGCCGCATGGTCTGGCCTAGCACGACACACTCGACAATAGCCGCATGGTCTGGCCTAGCACGACACACTCGACAATAGCCGCATGGTCTGGCCTAGCACGACACACTCGACAATAGCCGCATGGTCTGGCCTAGCACGACACACGCGACAATAGCCGCATGGTCTAGCCTAGCACGACACACTCGACAATAGCTGCATGGTCTGGCCTAGCACGACACACTCGACAATAGCCGCATGGTCTGGCCTAGCACGACACATTCGACAATAGCCGCATGGTCTGGCCTAGCACGACACACTCGACAATAGCCGCATGGTCTGGCCTAGCACGACAAACTCGACAATAGCCGCATGGTCTGGCCTAGCACGACAGTCACTCGACAATAGCCGCATGGTCTGGCCTAGCACGACACACTCGACAATAGCCGCATGGTCTGGCCTAGCACGACACACTCGACAATAGCCGCATGGTCTGGCCTAGCACGACACACTCGACAATAGCCGCATGGGCTGGCCTAGCACGACACTCGACAATAGCCGCATGGTCTGGCCTAGCACGACACACTCGACAATAGCCGCATGGTCTGGCCTAGCACGACACACTCGACAATAGCCGCATGGTCTGGCCTAGCACGACACATTCGACAATAGCCGCATGGTCTGGCCTAGCACGACACACTCGACAATAGCCGCATGGTCTGGCCTAGCACGACAAACTCGACAATAGCCGCATGGTCTGGCCTAGCACGACACACTCGACAATAGCCGCATGGTCTGGCCTAGCACGACAAACTCGACAATAGCCGCATGGTCTGGCCTAGCACGACACACTCGACAATAGCCGCATGGTCTGGCCTAGCACGACAAACTCGACAATAGCCGCATGGTCTGGCCTAGCACGACACACTCGACAATAGCCGCATGGGCTGGCCTAGCACGACACACTCGACAATAGCCGCATGGTCTTGCCTAGCACGACACACTCGACAATAGCCGCATGGTCTGGCCTAGCACGACACACTCGACAATAGCCGCATTGTCTGGCCTAGCCCGACACACTCGACAATAGCCGCATGGTCTGGCCTAGCACGACACACTCGACAATAGCCGCATGGTCTGGCCTAGCACGACACACTCGACAATAGCCGCATGGTCTGGCCTAGCACGATACACTCGACAATAGCCGCATGGTCTGGCCTAGCACGACACACTCGACAATAGCCGCATGGTCTGGCCTAGCACGACACACTCGACAATAGCCGCATGGTCTGGCCTAGCACGACAAACTCGACAATAGCCGCATGGTCTGGCCTAGCCCGACACACTCGACAATAGCCGCATGGTCTGGCCTAGCACGACAAACTCGACAATAGCCGCATGGTCTGGCCTAGCACGACACACTCGACAATAGCCGCATGGTCTGGCCCAGCACGACACACTCGACAATAGCCGCATGGTCTGGCCGAGCACGACACACTCGACAATAGCCGCATGGTCTGGCCTAACACGACAGTCACTCGACAATAGCCGCATGGTCTGGCCTAGCACGACACACTCGACAATAGCCGCATGGTCTGGCCTAGCACGACATACTCGACAATAGCCGCATGGTCTGGCCTAGCACGACACACTCGACAATAGCCGCATGGTCTGGCCTAGCACGACACACTCGACAATAGCCGCATGGTCTGGCCTAGCACGACACACTCGACAATAGCCGCATGGTCTGGCCTAGCACGACACACGCGACAATAGCCGCATGGTCTAGCCTAGCACGACACACTCGACAATAGCTGCATGGTTTGGCCTAGCACGACACACTCGACAATAGCCGCATGGTCTGGCCTAGCACGACACACTCGACAATAGCCGCATGGTCTGGCCCAGCACGACACACTCGACAATAGCCGCATGGTCTGGCCTAGCACGACACACTCGACAATAGCCGCATGGTCTGGCCTAGCACGACACACTCGACAATAGCCGCATGGTCTGGCCTAGCACGACACATTCGACAATAGCCGCATGGTCTGGCCTAGCACGACACACTCGACAATAGCCGCATGGTCTGGCCTAGCACGACAAACTCGACAATAGCCGCATGGTCTGGCCTAGCACGACACACTCGACAATAGCCGCATGGTCTGGCCTAACACGACAAACTCGACAATAGCCGCATGGTCTGGCCTAGCACGACACACTCGACAATAGCCGCATGGTCTGGCCTAGCACGACAAACTCGACAATAGCCGCATGGTCTGGCCTAGCACGACACACTCGACAATAGCCGCATCGGCTGGCCTAGCACGACACACTCGACAATAGCCGCATGGTCTGGCCTAGCACGACACACTCGACAATAGCCGCATGGTCTGGCCTAGCACGACACACTCGACAATAGCCGCATGGTCTGGCCTAGCCCGACACACTCGACAATAGCCGCATGGTCTGGCCTAGCACGACAAACTCGACAATAGCCGCATGGTCTGGCCTAGCACGACACACTCGACAATAGCCGCATGGTCTGGCCTAGCACGACACACTCAACAATAGCCGCATGGTCTGGCCTAGCACGACAAACTCGACAATAGCCGCATGGTCTGGCCTAGCACGATACACTCGACAATAGCCGCATGGTCTGGCCTAGCACGACAAACTCGACAATAGCCGCATGGTCTGGCCTAGCACGACACACTCGACAATAGCCGCATGGTCTGGCCTAGCACGACACACTCGACAATAGCCGCATGGGCTGGCCTAGCACGACACTCGACAATAGCCGCATGGTCTGGCCTAGCACGACACACTCGACAATAGCCGCATGGTCTGGCCTAGCACGACACACTCGACAATAGCCGCATGGTCTGGCCTAGCACGACACATTCGACAATAGCCGCATGGTCTGGCCTAGCACGACACACTCGACAATAGCCGCATGGTCTGGCCTAGCACGACAAACTCGACAATAGCGGCATGGTCTGGCCTAGCACGACACACTCGACAATAGCCGCATGGTCTGGCCTAGCACGACAAACTCGACAATAGCCGCATGGTCTGGCCTAGCACGACACACTCGACAATAGCCGCATGGTCTGGCCTAGCACGACAAACTCGACAATAGCCGCATGGTCTGGCCTAGCACGACACACTCGACAATAGCCGCATGGGCTGGCCTAGCACGACACACTCGACAATAGCCGCATGGTCTTGCCTAGCACGACACACTCGACAATAGCCGCATGGTCTGGCCTAGCACGACACACTCGACAATAGCCGCATTGTCTGGCCTAGCCCGACACACTCGACAATAGCCGCATGGTCTGGCCTAGCACGACACACTCGACAATAGCCGCATGGTCTGGCCTAGCACGACACACTCGACAATAGCCGCATGGTCTGGCCTAGCACGATACACTCGACAATAGCCGCATGGTCTGGCCTAGCACGACACACTCGACAATAGCCGCATGGTCTGGCCTAGCACGACACACTCGACAATAGCCGCATGGTCTGGCCTAGCACGACAAACTCGACAATAGCCGCATGGTCTGGCCTAGCCCGACACACTCGACAATAGCCGCATGGTCTGGCCTAGCACGACAAACTCGACAATAGCCGCATGGTCTGGCCTAGCACGACACACTCGACAATAGCCGCATGGTCTGGCCCAGCACGACACACTCGACAATAGCCGCATGGTCTGGCCGAGCACGACACACTCGACAATAGCCGCATGGTCTGGCCTAACACGACAGTCACTCGACAATAGCCGCATGGTCTGGCCTAGCACGACACACTCGACAATAGCCGCATGGTCTGGCCTAGCACGACATACTCGACAATAGCCGCATGGTCTGGCCTAGCACGACACACTCGACAATAGCCGCATGGTCTGGCCTAGCACGACACACTCGACAATAGCCGCATGGTCTGGCCTACGACACACTCGACAATAGCCGCATGGTCTGGCCTAGCACGACACACGCGACAATAGCCGCATGGTCTAGCCTAGCACGACACACTCGACAATAGCTGCATGGTTTGGCCTAGCACGACACACTCGACAATAGCCGCATGGTCTGGCCTAGCACGACACACTCGACAATAGCCGCATGGTCTGGCCCAGCACGACACACTCGACAATAGCCGCATGGTCTGGCCTAGCACGACACACTCGACAATAGCCGCATGGTCTGGCCTAGCACGACACACTCGACAATAGCCGCATGGTCTGGCCTAGCACGACACATTCGACAATAGCCGCATGGTCTGGCCTAGCACGACACACTCGACAATAGCCGCATGGTCTGGCCTAGCACGACAAACTCGACAATAGCCGCATGGTCTGGCCTAGCACGACACACTCGACAATAGCCGCATGGTCTGGCCTAACACGACAAACTCGACAATAGCCGCATGGTCTGGCCTAGCACGACACACTCGACAATAGCCGCATGGTCTGGCCTAGCACGACAAACTCGACAATAGCCGCATGGTCTGGCCTAGCACGACACACTCGACAATAGCCGCATCGGCTGGCCTAGCACGACACACTCGACAATAGCCGCATGGTCTGGCCTAGCACGACACACTCGACAATAGCCGCATGGTCTGGCCTAGCACGACACACTCGACAATAGCCGCATGGTCTGGCCTAGCCCGACACACTCGACAATAGCCGCATGGTCTGGCCTAGCACGACAAACTCGACAATAGCCGCATGGTCTGGCCTAGCACGACACACTCGACAATAGCCGCATGGTCTGGCCTAGCACGACACACTCAACAATAGCCGCATGGTCTGGCCTAGCACGACAAACTCGACAATAGCCGCATGGTCTGGCCTAGCACGATACACTCGACAATAGCCGCATGGTCTGGCCTAGCACGACAAACTCGACAATAGCCGCATGGTCTGGCCTAGCACGACACACTCGACAATAGCCGCATGGTCTGGCCTAGCACGACAAACTCGACAATAGCCGCATGGTCTGGCCTAGCACGACACACTCGACAATAGCCGCATGGTCTGGCCTAGCACGACACACTCGACAATAGCCGCATGGTCTGGCCTAGCACGACACACTCGACAATAGCCGCATGGGCTGGCCTAGCACGACACACTCGACAATAGCCGCATGGTCTGGCCTAGCACGACACACTCGACAATAGCCGCATGGTCTGGCCTAGCACGACACACTCGACTATAGCCGCATGGTCTGGCCTAGCACGACACACTCGACAATAGCCGCATGGGCTGGCCTAGCACGACACACTCGACAATAGCCGCATGGTCTGGCCCAGCACGACACACTAGACAATAGCCGCATGGTCTGGCCTAGCACGACACACTCGACAATAGCCGCATGGTCTGGCCTAGCACGACACACTCGACAATAGCCGCATGGTCTGGCCTAGCACGACACACTCGACAATAGCCGCATGGTCTGGCCTAGCACGACACACTCGACAATAGCCGCATGGGCTGGCCTAGCACGACAAACTCGACAATAGCAGCATGGTCTGGCCTAGCACGACACACTCGACAATAGCCGCATGGTCTGGCCTAGCACGACACACTCGACAATAGCCGCATGGTCTGGCCTAGCACGACACACTCGACAATAGCCGCATGGTCTGGCCTAACACGACACACTCGACAATAGCCGCATGGTCTGGCCTAGCACGACACACTCGACAATAGCCGCATGGTCTGGCCTAGCACGACAAACTCGACAATAGCCGCATGGTCTGGCCTAGCACGACACACTCGACAATAGCCGCATGGTCTGGCATAGCACGACACACTCGACAATAGCCGCATGGTCTGGCCTAGCACGACACATTCGACAATAGCCGCATGGGCTGGCCTAGCACGACACACTCGACAATAGCCGCATGGTCTGGCCTAGCACGACACACTCGACAATAGCCGCATGGTCTGGCCTAGCACGACACACTCGACAATAGCCGCATGGTCTGGCCTAGCACGACACATTCGACAATAGCCGCATGGTCTGGCCTAGCACGACACACTCGACAATAGCCGCATGGTCTGGCATAGCAAGACACACTCGACAATAGCCGCATGGGCTGGCCTAGCACGACACACTCGACAATAGCCGCATGGGCTGGCCTAGCACGACACACTCGACAATAGCTGCACACGTTACTCACTATGCGGGGTCTGGAAGGGGTAAATGGCGACACGCGACACAGGCATATTTAAAAAAATCGACATTCGACATTTCCCTTTAAATTCCGACACTGAGGACTTGAAAAAGCGACATCGACACAGATTTAAAAAAAATCGACACTGAACTTAGCCAAAAAAAGGACACGAGACGTTGAGTAAAATTCGACAATGAGAGTTTTTAAAAATCGACACTGGACACTGGACCCCCCCCCCTTCCAGACCCCTAGGCCATGGGGGTCATATTTTGATGAATGGCACACAACGTACCCGGCTATTGATGACAATATCTCCCGATGGCCCTGCAGGGTCGTGAGCAAGTTCTCTGAAGTAGTTGAAGAGGTACTGCAGTTGATCCACCCGGATGCAACTAAAAATTAACAATCAGCAAACCTGTACAGATCTGCTAAATCTGGTCATTATTTGGTGAGTTGTCTGAAGAATACATACATTGTACAATGTATTTGAGAGAGTAATGTAAATTATCCACATTATTGTTCACAGTATTCTTCTTAAGATGCATCTAAAGGGCATATATATCCTCATAGAAATTGTATAGTTAATTAATATCAGTGGCTTGAGAGTATTCATAGGGCCTAATACCTAGTGAATGTCCAACTTATGCATTCTGTATATTAATGTGGACAGAAGGAAATACCGAGTAAATGGGAATAAATGTTATTGCCATGGCTTACTTTTCTAGCATAGGATGCAACAATGCAAGATTGGCAGTGTTAGTTTTGCTAGGGCTGTTGCATTTCTGCTCCGGGAAGAGTGCCAGAAAGCCGCACGACAGAATGCAAGCAACCACTTTTCTGGGGAGCACAGTGGCTCCGCCTGGTGAAAAAAATAAAGAACTTCATGTGATAATAAATGCGGCAAATTACACAAATATCGAAAGCAACCGAAGTATAAAAACTTCGAAGACACGTATTTCTGACTGAACATTAAGAAAGATCAATTCTATGTCTAACTCAAACATCCTAGAGCAACAATTAGTACATTACTGAAAGCAAAAGCACTTAAAAAAAAGAACGCTATACTGCGCCAAATACAAAAGGGACTACATAGATGGGTTGAAATATATAATATTAACATGTATTACAGTCTGGTAATATTTAATTGGTCAACTTGTTAGGAATTATTTTGTCATGTGATGAAATGTGAACTGTGATTTCAGCAATCTTTAACACTCAACTTTAACACATGACTTTGGTCAGACTGACTGGGCCATCAGAGTGTATGTCGCTATGGCCGACATTGCCACAAGAACATATGACTATGCTGTAAATTACGAATACCATATACTGGTGTCAGGTTAATTGTTACCGTCCTTCCACCTACCATGTTGTCCGGACACGCACAGCTCCCAAAGGGACTTCAGGTCGCGGACATGGAGGGCCCGTCGTATAGTAGTCGGCAGAATGGTCTCCATGAACTCCTGCCTTTCGTCCTCGACTCCCTGCTCCTGCAGGCGCCTCAGGCACCACACCGCAGGTTGCCATTGCCCAGCCTGCTCCTCTTCCCTCACATCACATGCCTCATTGGATTCTCTGGCGCCAGAATTAGATTTTAAAAGCGGCGGGATTTTACTGAGAGATTCCAGCGCCAAGGATGTTCCATTCTGATCGTTGCAATATGCTAGCACGCCCCTCAGTAAGTCTGCAATTTGGTTCCAGGTCGGCAAGTCACATGGAAAGACGACGTCACTTGGCACCAGTGACGCCATCGCCCTTGTCTGCTTGAGAGGTGGCACAACCTCCTGAGTCACTGTACAGCATTGACATCTGCAACAGAGAGCGACTGTCTCAACACATCACCAAGAGGCATAAAGCATCCTGATTATATATAACAAATCCACTAGCTATAAAAACATATCAAACATATAAAGACTTCTGCAATTTTTTTTACCCCCCGGCCTGTCAACCTGAAACAACATTATCCTAAAAATAGATTTTGTTAATCACAATTCTTTTCTGAGTTTACACTTACTGTAAAACATTCTATAAAAATGTAAAACTAATTAATAGAATTAATAGAAAGATTAAACTAGATTACAAAGTTTTATTGACTATTGTTATTCACAACTATTATATAGATTTGATATATAAGTAGAGCTGTCTAAATAGATGAATGCACAATGGCTGGAGGATGTAAGAGAAGCATGTTAAAACATAGTTATCAGCACAGCTTGACTGCAGTTAAGTATTGTACAGATTCTGACATTCCTTGGGAATGCAAATGTGGGGTCCCTCCAAGGCGTGTTTGAGGGGTTGAACAGTCCTTCATGGGTGTGTGAGGGAGGGGAGTCTGTCCTGGATGTGTGTAAGGGAGGGGGAGTCCATCTTAGGTGTGGGTGAGGGGTAGGACTGACGTAGATGGATCCATGCTATGTAATACATTAGTTCTATCGTCCAGAGGGTCTGGACCACCAGCATTTATTAAAAAATAGCTGAAGCCCTGGTTGCAAATTTGTTCAGAGAACAATTTCACTAAATATGCTTTGGACGTCATGCTCAAATCTTGCCATGTGCGTAACTGTCATGGCAGCTCGATCGGTACAAAAATGTCTGGTATAATATATATAACATATATAATATCAATGAACATATATTTTATCCATATAAACCACTCTTTTTAACATCGCTCCACCGTAAACTATAGATCGGAGGAAGATTGTTAGGATCGGAAGTATATCAGGCATTTACCCTGGCCCTAGTACCAGTGCTTACCAGGCCTGCCTCTAAGCAGCATGTATATAGTTAAAGCCAAGCTGTCTGTGCTGTGATGCAGCGCATATTTTTGCATATAGAATGCTCAGTTTTTAATCCTATCCGATAAAATATGCATCTTTCCAGAATCCTTATGCAATTTACTGACCTGGCTGAAAGAAAATACTTTGATTTAATATCTTCACTTGCAATGTCAGGGCTTTCTTTGGCCAAATTTATTCAATCAGCGCCAGCCACGCCAATATGCGCTGCAACACCGCAAAGACAGCAAATGTTGCCTGGCTCTAACAGCACCCTGTGATAAGTTAAGAGACAGGCCTGGTAATCAGGTAATGCCAGTGCCAGAGCAGTGGAAGTGGCCAAACTGTAAACAGGTAAACGATCAAGAGTAAGAGTAAGACTTACTGGAAAGACGAATGACTATTACCAGTGATTACCACTGATTACGTATCAACATTGCTTAAGCAAAAGCAGTGATATACCTATGTATTTCGCGAGATGCTAAATTGCAAATTGCATGGGAGTAGGAGACTGGAATATACCACTAAATGATGTCCGTTGACTTTTGACAGCTCAACTCAACTCACCCAGTTCGCTTGTGTTTTCATCAAGCACTTTCAATTTCCGGTTGTTACAACGCATGCGCATCAAGCTCAGTGACGCTGGCGTCACCTACTGACTGAAAATTCCCTTCGATCTACGATCTACACACCATCGACCATCCCTATGACACGTAAAGGCATAAGTAATGGCAAAACCCACATTTTCAACCCCATGCAAGAGAAAAATCGGTATCCATGTTTAACTACGTGGGCCATAGAAAATTAAGTGTCAAATTTTTTTTTTTAAACCAAGCAGAACATACGTTGACGGGCGTATACTATCGTGACAGCCCATAGTATGACACTCCCCATAGCGCAACTCACCGACCCTGCGAATCAGCATGTGGTGAGGTCGACCGAACCACGCACCCGTAACATCGGCGTGCATGATAAATACGTCCCAGATTAAATGAACAGGCATTCTCCTGGTCAAACATCTGTCAAAGAAACAATAATACAAAGACAAAAATAATTAGTAACCATATGTAATAACTCTGATACGACCATATTTTAGGCACTACTTGACGCGGGTCCAGGAATTTTCAAGTGGGGAGGGGTGGGGGTACAGGTGCGGAACTTGGCCGCGGGGAGGGTGATGGATGAGACATGATCTAGATTAGATGCCCAGACTCGGTTTCGAACCAAGGATCATTTGATGTGCGGTCTATTGCGATATATAGCCACTACACTATAGGGAGCCCCTCCCCCAAATGGACAGGTATATCTAGTGTAAATTACGAAGGCTGATGAAATTACACTTGGCTATAAGTATAACTCTGTTTCTTAGTAAGCTTACATATGTTTTTTATGCATCCTTTATATGGAACATCCACGACAATTCGATATGTATGCGTCTCATTTTTGACCGAGGATATCCTCTTTTCAGTGGCCGGTAATCTGCATTATCTAAGATGTGACCCCCCCCCCCCTTTTACCCGCCATACAATCAAAGATGAGACCCGCCCCCCCCCCCCCCATTCCACCCGCCATACTCCAAAGTGCATTTTTTTAAGTGAAAAGGGGTGGGGGTGGTTTTTTTTTTGGCGGAACCCTCTCAAACCCCGTCTTGTATTGAGTATAATCCATACATAGCGTGGCGGGGGTGGGGGTGGGGGGGGGGTTGTTTATACTTTAAGTACTTGTACTTTATACTTAGGGATCAAAACATAGTATTCCCACTGAAAAAATATCCGCCTTTAGATAAATAGTTATTTTATTCATATTTCATCCACATATGCTTCTTGGGATGCGACTGATATGACCGACATAATCCGCCTAGATAAGGATCGGAATGATTTTTATGCTTAGCGATTATGAGAGTAGGGCCGGGGTGGCGGGGAGAGGGGTGAAGAAAAATATACTTCGATCAACTCTGGAAATTGATGTTCCACATTTACTTTAATCTTCATGTGAGGTCGGGGTTACGGATGCGGCTCTTAGACTGATAATTCGCCTCATTTTTAGATAACCACACGCAGCAAATTCACATGCCTTTGCTGGCAATTCTCCAATGTTGTGAAACGCCCTGCCACGCGACCTTCATTCGCTTGATACATTGAGTCAGTTTAAACAGTGCTTGAACACTTACTTGTTCACTAAATCATTTATTGATGAAGGTTATTAGTCAGTGTGCATGTCACAGTATTTCTTATTTCAGTGAGCTACCAATAACATGTTTGTGGATAAGCGGGTATATTATGCAATTACCCGGTTGACTTTGATGTACAGCGGCTTTGAACGGATTCACGGATTTGGCGCTATATAAACCCAATAATGATAATAATGATAATAATAATAATAAATAATATGCGCACGATATTATCTGATTATTATCGTAATTGTTGACACTGTACGAAATAGATAATGTTATCATGCTACAAAGGGGAAAAAAATCGACAAACATTAAATCACTGATACCGGCCATCGAGCGAACATTTTTAGGCATAAGGTTAGAATTAGGTTTAGGCATAAGTTTAATTAAAATTACGTTTAGGCATTTACGAGACGCGACCCTTCGGCCTCAGAGATTATGTCATGATCGCAAGAAGCAACTGAGCAGTTCAAATCAAATCTACAAAATTGCACAACATGGCGGGTGAAGTAGAAAACAATCTGTGTTTATCACATTCAAATCTAAACTTACAGAGGTTACGGGATAAAATACGCCTGTTTATTGACAGAGTAAGTTTATAAAATAAATAATTACCGCAAACTGGTATATGTTGTTATTATGACCGTTTTCTGTTAGTGTATCGGCATGTGATCATCTCTGGTGAGCGATAATAACAAGACTTACCCGCTCACAACTGTCATTAGATGCTGCCTATTCTTTGACTTTCTCTCTCAGCCCGGTACCCCTGTGACGTCACTGGCGGACTATCAATAAAGTGTAAAACAGGAGGCAGACTTGACAATGTTGTAGTATCTTGGTGTGATACAATGATAAATTGATCGAAACTACCATTTCATCAAGTTCCTTCAAAGGTGTAGGCCCACTTTGACCGTGTTCCTTTTTGACTGCTGGATGATTTGACTGTGGAAGTGGGAAGGGGGTAAGGACCTCATATGTGGCTAGGGAATGGGACCTTGTCTCGCTACTTTAGGCAGACAGCCAACTCATCAGCCCTGGCCCTGCCCAACCCTGTATTCCTGCCACTGGATCTAATGTTGCTTAGCCGATATGGCTGATGCCACTGCCCAGTGAGTGAAGCCCCTGTTGTTCGCCCCAGCTGTCATGTTTCAGCTGATTAATGATAACAACCAGCTATCTTAATCCCTCTTCACCTGGGTATGACTCTACCCCCATAAACATTAACCACCAAACCTATATTATGTTGCTCCAAATACCTCAGTCAGTAGGTTATTATGGGTACTTTGAGCGTTCTGGACACTTGAGAGCCTAATGGCACAGCCTACAAGGATCTTGCTTCTAGCACTGCTGTAGTTGTTTGGTTGGTTAGTAATTCAGGACACTGTAATCACTTTTGGTCATATAGTGTCAATGGGTGAAGGAAGGGAGAGTAGAGCCATTTCCACGGAGGTAACCCCCTACTCTTTATGAAAGAGACATGGGATATTTATCCTGCGACCACACAGACATGGCCACAACCGGTCTCAAAATTCTGATCCATGTGCCGGTAGGCTTACAGGTGACCAGAGCACTCAATACGAGTGCTCTAGCCTACTGAGGTATTGCACCAACCCTAAAGATCCGATGTCTCTCTTGGCAAAGAGTAATGGTTATCCCGCAGAGATGGCTTAGCTCTTCCCTTCCTCCCATTGATGTAAAATGACCAGAATTGGTTAAAGTATCCTGAATATACAACCAACTATTTCAGCATTTGGAGTGTAACATAAAGGCATCTGACAATGACATATCTGAAGTTATGCTTAGCGAGTTAAAGACCATATTTGATGCTAATTTCAAATGTCCTTGAATATGTTGAATGTGCAAGATTAGTGATGCAATTGTGTTTTGCCCGCCAGTATTTTGGCTAGTAAAAAAAGTGTTTCTATAAACTTGTGAGCACTAAGATTTTCTTTTAAACCTTCTGACCAAAAGGCCCTTTTTGGGTAGGTAAACAGTACCTGAGTGCCTGCCAAACTGAAAATCTGCCTACCAACATTGAAAGTGCCTACCTATCCAACCGGCAGGCAGGTCTCTGGCTTAAATACCCTGATACTCAGTACAATTATCAATCTACTATCATGTCTGTTCTTTTGAGAATTTACTTACATAAGTTACATATAGCATGTACCTATTGTATGTAATTATCACCCATGAAAGAATGATTATATCCCTATTATATATAAGCTTGACCCTAGCATATAAGCTTGAACGATAATAGGAATCAGGTCAGAAAATGCAGTATCACTGAAGGTATATGTTTCTTCACCACTCCATAATATTAATGCTGCTCATATAGCAATTTTCCACCTACAATATGACTTTCGAGATATTTTGGAGAAAAAACCTAGGCACATTATCTGACTGTGTAAAAGCTGACATAGTTGTGTTGTCATATGTTAAAAGGTAAGATACAGCAGCAATGTCTTGTTTTTCATGTAATATGGAAGAAAGCCATACTTTCCTACATGAGATCTATGCCAAGAATTACTACATATAAATGTTTTTCAGTGAATAACCCCATCATATCTGTATGTTGTATTTAGATATAGGAAGGCTGTATTTACTGGTTGATATAAGAATGTTGTGCTTAGATTACATACTTAGCTGTCAAAATCTGCCTTGATCACCTATTCTTAACATATCAAACCAGACATTCTTTTTCTATCAATAATCTCTGTATATTTTTGCACAGCACAACTATGAATCTGCATTGTTTTGGGCAGACAAGATGGTGTCACTATCAAAAGGTAAGTGATGTTAATAATATATTATGCTTATTTAGCAAACAATATATAAGAACACTTACCGGTAAATACTTTTCTGTTGCACTTAATAAAAATAAGACATGGTGAAACCAAACTACATGTTTTCACAGCAAATGGAGCATTATAACTGTAATACACATACTACCGTAAACTGCCTATTAGAAGCTGCACCCCAACTTTGGCCTAAAAACCGGGTTGGCCGGCGCCCAGAACCATTTCCGGAAAACTACATATTATAAGCTGCACCCCGACTTTGGCCTTCCGACCCCCCCACCCCCACCGGCCCGCCCTCCGCCCTGTATTCCTGCTTAATCCATCCGGCCAACCAAGCCACTTAATTGTTTATACAAGCAGTCACGACCACTAACAGCATTCACCTCTCCCTCTCCGATCGCACCTCTTATCAAGTGTCACACCAGTGACTGGCTCTCCTCGACCTTACCAAACCAATTAATTGTTTATACAAGCAGTCGCGACTACTAACAACCCTCTCCGATCGCTGCTCTTATCAAGTGTCACACCAGTGGCTGGCTCCTACTGCATGTTTATGAATCCGGCAGCCGTATCAAGTTACACCACCTGAAACCTGGCCTCTGATCATTGGTCTACAATAGGTGTGGGGGGAGTCGCGTGGCAGTATAAACAGACTCTCTGTTCAGCGAACTTGTTGCAATAAGTACGCCAACTGACAGTTCTGGAAGCGGGGATGAAGATGTTCCTGGTGTGCCAGATGATCTCTTTGATTCCGGTGATGAAGATTTCTGGGGGTTTGTGGAGGGAACGGACTATTGACATTTGAAATGGATGATCTGCCGACTTGTTGACGTGTACGACATTATGATGCATAATGATGTAATATATGTTTTGTTGATCTGTATGAAGTTATGATGCAATAAATTATTTTAGTAACATCGGTAATTTTTTGCATTACCCCCCCCCCCCCCCCCGCTTGTCCTGCCACGCTCACTTGAAATCGGCAAAAGGCCCTATTTAAAGCCGCACCCTGACTTCCGACTAAAACCCGGGAATTTGACCCTCCAACTTCCTAATATAAGCCATGGCTTCTATTAGGCAGTTTACGGTACTTCGTTTCTCAAGCAGAGGTAGTCTAAGAAATTAATGTCCACCCTATATTTTTCTATGAAACACCGATGTGATAGTGGGGAACCGTCCTTATTCAAGAAATCCATGTGGTATTTTGTGCACCAGTCTCGTCAACTTATTAGGTCTACACTATGTCATTTTTATAGGTTTTCGGGAGCCTCCTCCCCCCTCTAGCTCAGTTGGTAAGCAGGCTGAGCTGCAGGTTGTGGGATAGAGCCTTGCGACCTGCATCTGAGGCAACTTCTGTTAAACCCCTTTGATAATGTTTCTTGGCCCTATTCAGGTTTCTTGGCCTTCACCACTAAAATTTCATTTTTACATATGTTTTAACAAACAGAGAAAAGTATTGCAGATAAATATGTAACATTCACAGTCACCCTTAAACTACCAAATGTTGACCTGTAAATGTGGCTATGCAGTCGTGGATTGTGGATTTTGATATCCCATGCTACATCAGAGTTCCCGGTAGATCTTGTGTATGGTGTTCATATTCTTTCAGGTGAGGTTCAAGACATATTCTGGCATGCTCAGACATTATACTTGACAGCACAATATCATAGGGCAGCACACCTTATTCGTACCAAGAATCTTGACAAGGTTGGTGGAACTTAAATCCAAGTTTTCAGTGTTCCTAGTCAAAGTGAAAAGGTGCTAACCGCCACTTATAATCTTTTATCTTATATGTCATGACTCTTATATGTAACTGTTCAAACTGCCCACCATGCAAGAAAGACCAGCATTTAATTGTAATGTGCTTTAGACCTTTTGATCTCTATTTCCTAAAATATATGTCCACACTTGATTTATCTTTTCAGCGTTTCCTGGCCTGTAGATATCTTGCAGCAAGATGTCATGTAAGTAATATTAGAAGAACTGGCAATTAATGGGGCATACAATAGATAGAGTTTCTATGATGGGTATATCATATGCACGGTATGCACTGGGAGTAAGTACCGGCACCATCGTTTCTGGTGAGTGATCTGATGCAGGATATACTGGTGGGTGACATAGCACCAGGTCCAACTGGCAGAAGATAGTTTGTCCTTGGCCTATGTTTATCAACTAACTAGATATCACACACCGTTTTAAGCAGTTCCTTTGGCAAAGGCACAAATCGATGAACGTGCCAAATTTGCATAATTGTATGAAATGCCTCAGACATTACAGCAAACATCTTATAATTACATATATTGTGACCGGCTAGCCAGTATAATGTCTATATTACGATTGGGAGTTTCCTGTAGCATTTTGCTCCATGTTAGATCGAGCAATTGATTCACGACTGCTAACAAGGACGATAGACGCTCTTATATGAAACAATAATGTTAGAATTGTGATGTCACTCATCTAGATCCTGTGTGTTTCAGTTTGACTGCAAGGATTGACGCTCTTATATAAGACAATAATGTTATAATTATGATGTCACTCATCGAGATCCTGTGTGTTTCAGTTTGACCGCAAGGATTGACGCTCTTATATAAGACAATAATGTTATAATTATGATGTCACTCATCTAGATCCTGTGTCACTCATCGAGATCCTGTGTCACTCATCGAGATCCTGTGTCACTCATCGAGATCCTGTGTGTTTCAGTTTGACCGCAAGGATTGACGCTCTTATATGAGACAATAATGTTATAATTATGATGTCACTCATCTAGATCCTGTGTCACTCATCGAGATCCTGTGTCACTCATCGAGATCCTGTGTCACTCATCGAGATCCTGTGTCACTCATCGAGATCCTGTGTGTTTCAGTTTGACTGCAAGGATTGACGCTCTTATATGAGACAGTAATGTTGGAATTATGATGTCACTCATCGAGATCCTGTGTCACTCATCGAGATCCTGTGTCACTCATCGAGATCCTGTGTCACTCATCGAGATGCTGTGTCACTCATCGGGATCCTGTGTGTTTCAGTTTGACTGCAAGGAATACGAGGAGGCCATGGAGATCCTGGATCCCAACAGCGGCTCCAAGTCGGTTGGGAAGCCTCTTCCTAAGTTGCCCCTAGAAACACATCCAGACATCCCAAGTGAAAACGTAAAGAGACCATTATAAACATCCCCTGCCAAATTATTAGCATTAGTGTAACGATGTTTATTATGCTGCATTGGTTCCTTTCTTGCCAGTGTCTGATATTGTATGTATTTGTTTGGCAAATGCTACTAAATATATTGACGATTATTCAAGTAGAAAAAAGTCGTGTGTTATTGTGTGACGTTTACAAAGACTGTCTTGTTCCATTCCATGGATCTATATTATGTAAACTTATTGACATTCGGGTTTTGCCGTCTGCGGAAGAGTGCTATTCTGATCGAATGATGTCAAGGCACGAAATGGCATTACATGCCGTTCGGTATATTTCGGTGTTAACTTCTACGGTTTTCGGTGTTTAGTCTTCAACCTTGAGCTGAGCTAATGTTCCGCTTGTGACGTCAGATGGAGAGCTCCATCAGCTTGTTGCGGGGTAAGGTGTACGAGGCGATGGATAACAGGAACCTGGCGGCCGAGTGCTTCAAGGAGGCGCTCAGGGCGGACGTCTTCTGCCACGAGGCCTTCCACAGCCTCGTCAACCACCACATGATGACGTCACAGGAAGGTATGGCGCCTCAACCAATCACCGGCCTCGGTACATCGCCTATGGGATTTGGCGGGCGAAGTCGTCCAATCAGACCAATTAGATGAATGCTGGGAAATAACAAAGAGAAAGTGATGGTTGGGAAAGCGATAATGTAGTTTATTGTTTTAAAAACAAGACAGATGATTTTTTTTAAGGTTTCAATACGTTTTTAAACAACTATCAGCGGCTATGAATAAAAGCTTATATGCAAACTCATTGCTCTGACTGGGCTTAGATACCCTCGCATGATAAATTGTCGTGTTAACAATGTAATAGGTGTGTTAATTTAGGTTGCGTGGTTTATTTATTGCGCCATATGTTTATCCACAGAACGAGACCTTTTAGACTCGTTGCCGCTCAACAAACAGTGCAGCGATGACGAAATACAACTCCTAACCTTCTTATTTGAAAATAAATTGAAAAAGGTAAGTAAGTTTCATATCCTCGAATCGTTCCTTTGGTGGTAATGTGACAACTTCCATTGTCGCAATGCCGTAAAATAAATTATAGTCGGCACGGAAAACACCTGCAGCCCTTTTTTTCTAATGTTACACCAAATATTTCATTACCCGGCCGAAATATTTATATATTGCAGACAGATGTGGTATATGTAGTAACTTGAACCAAGGTATCAATAATTTTTTTTATACGATAAACCTGGTTCCCTGGTGTAACTGATCAACCATTGTTTACAATACGATCAATCTGGTTTCCTGGTGTAACTGATCAACTATTGCCTACAGTACGATATACCTGGTTCCCTGGTGTAACTGATCAACTGTTGTCTACAGTACAATAAACCTGGTGCCCTGGTGTAACTGATCAACTGTTGTCTACAGTACAATAAACTTGGTTCCCTGGTGTAACTTATCAACTATTGTCTACAGTACGATAAATCTGGTTCCCTGGTGTAACTTATCAACTGTGGTCTACAGTATGATAAACCTGGTTCCCTGGTGTAACTTATCAACTGTTGTCGACGGTACGATAAACCTGGTTCCCTGGTGTAACTTATCAACTGTTGTCGACGGTACGATAAACCTGGTTCCCTGGTGTAACTTATCAACTATTGTCTACAGTACGATAAACCTGGTTCCCTGGTGTAACTTATCAACTGTTGTCTACGGTACGATAAACCTGGTTCCCTGGTGTAACTTATCAACTGTGGTCTACAGTATGATAAACCTGGTTCCCTGGTGTAACTTATCAACTGTTGTCGACGGTACGATAAACCTGGTTCCCTGGTGTAACTTATCAACTGTTATCTACAGTACGATAAACCTGGTTCCCTGGTGTAACTTATCAACTGTTGTCTACGGTACGATAAACCTGGTTCCCTGGTGTAACTTATCAACTGTGGTCTACAGTATGATAAACCTGGTTCCCTGGTGTAACTTATCAACTGTTGTCGACGGTACGATAAACCTGGTTCCCTGGTGTAACTTATCAACTGTTATCTACAGTACGATAAACCTGGTTCCCTGGTGTAACTTATCAACTGTTGTCTACAGTACGATAAACCTGGTTCCCTGGTGTAACTTAACAACTGTTGTCGACGGTACGATAAAGATGGTTCCCTGGTGTAACTTATCAACTGTTGTCTACGGTACGATAAACCTGGTTCCCTGGTGTAACTTATCAACTGTTGTCTACAGTACGATAAACCTGGTTCCCTGGTGTAACTTATCAACTGTTGTCGACGGTACGATAAACCTGGTTCCCTGGTATAACTTATCAACTGTTGTCTGCAGTACGATAAACCTGGTTCCCTGGTGTAACTTATCAACTGTTGTCTACGGTACGATATACCTGGTTCCCTGGTGTAACTTATCAACTGTTGTCGACGGTACGATAAACCTGGTTCCCTGGTGTAACTTATCAACTGTTGTCTACAGTATGATAAACCTGGTTCCCTGGTGTAACTTATCAACTGTTGTCGACGGTACGATAAACCTGGTTCCCTGGTGTAACTTATCAACTGTTGTCGACGGTACGATAAACCTGGTTCCCTGGTGTAACTTATCAACTGTTGTCGACGGTACGATAAACCTGGTTCCCTGGTGTAACTTATCAACTGTTGTCGACGGTACGATAAACCTGGTTCCCTGGTGTAACTTATCAACTGTTGTCTACAGTATGATAAACCTGGTTCCCTGGTGTAACTTATCAACTGTTGTCGACGGTACGATAAACCTGGTTCCCTGGTGTAACTTATCAACTGTTGTCGACGGTATGATAAACCTGGTTCCCTGGTATAACTTATCAACTGTTGTCGACGGTACGATAAACCTGGTTCCCTGGTGTAACTTATCAACTGTTGTCTACGGTACGATAAACCTGGTTCCCTGGTGTAACTTATCAACTGTTGTCTACATTACGATAAACCTGGTTCCCTGGTGTAACTTAACAACTGTTGTCGACGGTACGATAAACCTGGTTCCCTGGTGTAACTTATCAACTGTTGTCTACGGTACGATAAACCTGGTTCCCTGGTGTAACTTATCAACTGTTGTCTACAGTACGATAAACCTGGTTCCCTGGTGTAACTTAACAACTGTTGTCGACGGTACGATAAACCTGGTTCCCTGGTGTAACTTAACAACTGTTGTCGACGGTACGATAAACCTGGTTCCCTGGTGTAACTTATCAACTGTTGTCTACAGTACGATAAACCTGGTTCCCTGGTGTAACTTATCAACTGTTGTCTACAGTACGATAAACCTGGTTCCCTGGTGTAACTTAACAACTGTTGTCGACGGTACGATAAACCTGGTTCCCTGGTGTAACTTATCAACTGTTGTCTACGGTACGATAAACCTGGTTCCCTGGTGTAACTTAACAACTGTTGTCGACGGTACGATAAACCTGGTTCCCTGGTGTAACTTAACAACTGTTGTCGACGGTACGATAAACCTGGTTCCCTGGTGTAACTTATCAACTGTTGTCGACGGTACGATAAACCTGGTTCCCTGGTGTAACTTATCAACTGTTGTCTACGGTACGATAAACCTGGTTCCCTGGTGTAACTTATCAACTGTTGTCTACAGTACGATAAACCTGGTTCCCTGGTGTAACTTAACAACTGTTGTCGACGGTACGATAAACCTGGTTCCCTGGTGTAACTTATCAACTGTTGTCTACAGTATGATAAACCTGGTTCCCTGGTGTAACTTAACAACTGTTGTCGACGGTACGATAAACCTGGTTCCCTGGTGTAACTTATCAACTGTTGTCTACAGTACGATAAACCTGGTTCCCTGGTGTAACTTATCAACTGTTGTCTACGGTACGATAAACCTGGTTCCCTGGTGTAACTTATCAACTGTTGTCTACAGTACGATAAACCTGGTGCCCTGTTGTAACTTATCAAGTGTTGTCTACGGTACGATAAACCTGGTTCCCTGGTGTAACTTATCAACTGTTGTCTACGGTACGATAAACCTGGTTCCCTGGTGTAACTTATCAACTGTTGTCTACAGTACGATAAACCTGGTGCCCTGGTGTAACTTATCAACTGTTGTCTACGGTACGATAAACCTGGTTCCCTGGTGTAACTTATCAACTGTTGTCTACGGTACGATAAACCTGGTTCCCTGGTGTAACTTATCAACTGTTGTCTACGGTACGATAAACCTGGTGCCCTGGTGTAACTTATCAACTGTTGTCTACGGTACGATAAACCTGGTTCCCTGGTGTAACTTATCAACTGTTGTCTACAGTACGATAAACCTGGTGCCCTGTTGTAACTTATCAACTGTTGTCTACAGTACGATAAACCTGGTTCCCTGGTGTAACTTATCAACTGTTGTCTACGGTACGATAAACCTGGTTCCCTGGTGTAACTTATCAACTGTTGTCTACGGTACGATAAACCTGGTTCCCTGGTGTAACTTATCAACTGTTGTCTACAGTACGATAAACCTGGTGCCCTGTTGTAACTTATCAAGTGTTGTCTACGGTACGATAAACCTGGTTCCCTGGTGTAACTTATCAACTGTTGTCTACGGTACGATAAACCTGGTTCCCTGGTGTAACTTATCAACTGTTGTCTACAGTACGATAAACCTGGTGCCCTGGCTATCCCCGGCTCGCTGGGTCTGCTCGACAACAACCTAGACGTGGTGGTCAGCCTAGCCGAGCGCCATTACTACAACTGTGATTTCCGGGCCTGCTACAAGATATCATCAGAGTGGGTACCCTACGCTGGCTTTTAGTTTTTTTTGTCAATGGCTATTTAATTTATTTGTTAATATCGCTCGTTTGTGATGCCGGTACCTGGCACATGCGTCTACAAGTTCGATCTTAGGTAAGAGAAATACTCGCAGCCTCAGAGGATTGTCGTAAGTATATTACAAATAATATCCTAAGCAATTATTCTGAGTATTGTATTGTTTTTAACTGCTGTAGACGTCAAAGCTAAATGAGCCCCCCCCCCCCCCCCCACACACACACTGCCACCCCTCTCACACTTTGTAAGTAACATGTAATGGAATATCTCGTTCTGTTTTCATTGTTTGAATTACAGTTATATAATTCGTCTGTATCACAGTAACTCCAGGTGGCTCTGATGGCGGCGGTATTTGACCTTAATCCGAGTCTCCTGTGTCAAAGTGGTGTTTACCTTCTCTTTTATGCTCATTCATGTAGGTATTAAATGTTTCACGAATAAGTAAGTTTGGTTCTTTAATCTTTAATCATCTATTTCTAGACATAGATATGATTGATATGATATCCAATTCATTTTTTTGCTCGGAGCATCGCTTTTGTGGATTTATCATGTTACGCATGTAATAACGTCATTCAGGTTTATAATTCAAGATTTTTGGTAATCATCTAGATACATGTATCCTGTAGGAAAGCGAATGATGTGACATTACGATTGATATATATGTTGTTTTTGCTTGCAGAGTGCTCAGTCAAGATCCCTTCAACAGTGACTGTCTTCCCCTGCACGTCGCAGTCCTGGTAGAACTACGGAAAGCCAATGGTATTATCGTCTTCTTCGTTATGAGAAGGGGGCCGGCCCGGTAGCTCAGTGACCTAGAGCGCTCGCTTTGAGTGCTCTGGCCACCTGAGAGCCTAACGGCACGTGGATCGGTGGTTCGAGCCCCGCTGTGGCCATGTCTGTGTGGTCGCAGGATAAAGATCCCATGTCCTTCGCAGAGAGTAGGGGGTTACCCCCGGGGACATGGCTCCATTCTCCCTTCCTTCTCCCATTGTCTCGATATGACCAAAATGGTTAAAGCGTCCTGAATATACAACCAACCAACCGTCATTTTGAGAAATAAGTGTCGTCGAATCGACATTACCCTCTTTGGTTTGTGCATACGTTGGTTCCTTAATAAATCATACTTCAGAGAGTCACTCGATGAAGACCAAAATGTTGACAATACCAATATTTCTTAAGAAAACATCTATCAAAGTGCCTTATATTTCATGACTTGTATCTTTGACATGCTGAGGTACAGCACTGAATATGCCACTCTTTATTTGCAGAACTGTTTTATTTAGCCCACAAGCTAGTGGACATGTACCCAAACAAAGCTGTGAGTGGTTGCCATATAAAAAATTGTTTCCATATAAAACGATAGTTATATAAAACTATTATATAAACTGTATTCCGTTGTATGTTTCTTTGACGATCACGTATATGTAACATACCAGATGGGGATAGGAATGTTATGCTATCTCTCTGTAGTATTGACGAAACTACGATAAATGTTTTCCTCTGTACCGAGTACTCATCAAAGAAACACAGATCCGTCAGTTCTTACGGCCTTCGACAACAAACATTAGCACAGTTAGGAAGGAACTTGCTACCCTAAGGCATTGTCATTGGTGTGAACGTCGAGTTAAACGCAATTACGGGCAATAATTTCAGTTTTAGAATGTGTTTATCTCTCGATCATATTAAACGCAATTAATATGATCGAGTTAAACGCAATTACGGGCAATAATTTCAGTTTTAGAATGTGTTTATCTCTCGATCATATCAACATGCCTCACGCAAAGCGAACATCTTATACAGCCAGGCTGTTCACACGCAGCGTCATGCACACAGTGCTTTAACGCGGGAGCAAATGTCACTCCGAACGTGCGACTTATACAGCGGTGTGACTTATATATAGCTCAAGGCAAAATATTTCACAAAATCGGCGGGTGCGACTTATAACCTGGAAATTACGGGAACCTATTTTCATTGGGAGAATAAATGAGCTTTATTATAAACTAATAACCATTATTAATTAAATGCCAAAGAGTACTTTCTGGATCATGTTTATCTATCACTTTAATGTTGCGGTCAATTCACGCGTTCCGTGACGTCATGATGAAATTGAATTGAACACATTAATCTAATGTAAGAACCATCACAGTTTAAATCCGGCGACGGAATTAAGTTTATGCTAATTATAATGATCCTTGTCATCTCCATTAGTATGAGTTGACATCGTGTTTTGCCTAACGCCCTGCAAATGGGCGCCATTATATATCAGTTATTTCAGTCTCACACATGATTTGAAACTTTTCTCTCCAGGTGGCGTGGTTTGCAGTGGGTTGTTACTACCTCTTGGTGGGCAAGAATGATCCGTCAAGACGATATTTAAGGTATGTTGGTTACTATAGCGCTTACATTGTATCAGTCAAATTATACGGCACTGACATCCCGATTATTTGGTATCTAATACCTTAATTCAAGGCAAGGTTAAATTATTAGTAAATATTACACGAATGCCTAGGATTTTTAAGCTACCGCGTTATTTTTCTTCTTGATGATAATAAACATTGAACTTGTTTTGTAAGATCACTCCCGAAAAATCTCTTGCATAACAATAAATCCATTGAGAAATACCCCAAAAATAAAGTTACTATTGGGGGTTCAAAACTTGAGGAATGTGACCCTCTATATGTATTCTTCGCGAACCGAAGTTTGTGTAACAGTGTACCTATATTCTAACCCGTCTCCTGTGACTGGTTGCCATGGCAGCAAGGCGACGACGCTGGACCGGGTCTACGGCCCGGCGTGGCTGGCCTTCGGACACTCCTTCGCCGCGGAGAACGAGCACGACCAGGCGATGGCCGCCTACTTCACCGCCTCACAACTCATGAAAGGGTAACTAGCCACACTGCCTTTGTGCCGCACATGTTGCATCTTTCGTCGTCCTTGGTCGGGCCGCCCGATAGCTCAGTGGGTTTGAGCGTCGGGCTGGCCACCTGAGAGCCTAACGGTACGTGGATCGGTGATTCGAGTCTATATGAACGGAATTAGTTAAAGCATCATGAATATACGAACAGCCAACAAGCGTTCATGCATGTCTGGCAGTGACCGACTTTAGGAGCTATTCGCTTTGTTACTGGACCAAGCAGAGTGAGTCGGCCCGGTAGCTCAGTGGGCTAGAGCGCTCGCCTTGTGTGCTCTGGCCCCCTGAGAGCCTAACGCAACGTAGATCGATGGTTCGAGCCCCGCTGTAGCCATGTCTGTGGGTTCGCAGGATAGATATTCCATGTCCTTCTTCGCAAAGAGTATGGGGTTAGCCCCGGGGACATGGCTCCACTCTCCCTTCCTTCTCCCGTTGACGCGATATGACCAAAAGTGGTTAAAGAGTCCTGAATATAAAACCAACCAATCGTCGTCGTTGGTCCAGTTTATTTCGCCCGACCTGTGCACAAAAGTGGCATAAAAACACAAATTTGTTTGAAGCAGAAGTACCCACTTGTGTTTAAAGCAGATGTATTAAATCACGTCTAAAATACATACATGTATGCGAACGAAGATCTCTACCCTAAGCTTCATCCGTTTATGGCTGCTTATCAATTACTTATTAATTACATTTTTCATTTGTAACCGAGCCTAAAGATGCAATGATTACGTGCCATTCATAGACTTTATCGCGAAACTCAAAACCGTCAGAAACAGGTTTCCATCAAGTAATATCCAGTAACAGTGTGTTTTGGAAGAACATTTCACACAATATCACACTGTCATGTGCCAAGGATTATATTTTGTTCGTTTTTGCTGTATGCTGTCCAGTATATTGTTGTTTTCCTGGTCGAAATAAATGATGATTCTCTCTCATGTATTGGCGGTGTTTTCCCCCACAGCTGTCACCTCCCTGTGCTGTACATTGGCCTGGAATACGGCCTGACCAACAACGCCAAGCTGGCCGAGAAGTTCTTCAGCCAGGCCCTGAGCATTGCGCCCGAGGACCCGTTCGTGCTGCATGAGATGGGGGTGGTGGCCTTCCAGAACCAGGAGTGAGTGTAGCACACATTATACACCGCGTGTATGGCACGCCGATAACGTATTAAACATCGACCATTTTATCGCGTCAGCATTGACTTGGTCCGGTGGGTCTCTCTGGTGTAGTGGTTAGCGCACTAGACTGCAGATCAATAGGTCTTGGGTTCGACTCCCGGCCGAAGCATGTTTCATCTATTCATCATTCATCATCTTGAGGTGGGGGCCTCTCTGGTCTAGTGGTTAGCGCACTAGACGGCAGATCAATAGGTCCTAGGGGCCTCCCTGGTGTAGTGGTTAGCGCACTAGACCACAGATCAATAGGTCCTGGGGGCCTCTCTGGTGTAGTGGTTAGCGCACTAGACGGCAGATCAATAGGTCCTAGGGGCCTCCCTGGTGTAGCGGTTAGCGCACTAGACCGCAGATCAATAGGTCCTGGGGGCCTCCCTGGTGTAGCGGTTAGCTCACGAGACCGCAGATCAATAGGTCCTGGGGGCCTCCCTGGTGTAGTGGTTAGCGCACTAGACCGCAGATCAATAGGTCCTGGGGGCCTCCCTGGTGTAGTTGTTAGCGCACTAGACCGCAGATCAATAGGTCCTGGGGGCCTCCCAGGTGTAGTGGTTAGCGCACTAGACGGCAGATCAATAGGTCCTGGGGGCCCCCCTGGTGTAGTGGTTAGCGCACTAGACCGCAGATCAATAGGTCCTGGGGGCCTCCCTGGTGTAGCGGTTAGCGCACGAGACCGCAGATCAATAGGTCCTGGGGGCCTCCCTGGTGTAGTGGTTAGCGCACTAGACCGCAGATCAATAGGTCCTGGGGGCCTCCCTGGTGTAGTGGTTAGCGCACTAGACGGCAGATCAAGAGCTCCTGGGGGCCTCCCTGGTGTAGTGGTTAGCGCACTAGACCGCAGATCAATAGGTCCTGGGGGCCTCCCTGGTGTAGCGGTTAGCGCACTAGACCACATATGAATAGGTCCTGGGGGCCTCTCTGGTGTAGTGGTTAGCGCACTAGACCGCAGATCAATAGGTCCTGGGGGCCTGCCTGGTGTAGTGGTTAGCGCACTAGACCGCAGATCAATAGGTCCTGGGGGCCTCCCTGGTGTAGTGGTTAGCGCACTAGACGGCAGATCAATAGGTCCTGGGGGCCTCCCTGGTGTAGTGGTTAGCGCACTAGACCGCAGATCAATAAGTCCTGGGGGCCTCCCTGGTGTAAAGGTTAACGCACTAGATCGCAGATCAACAGGTCCTGGGGGCCTCCTTGGTGTAGTGGTTAGCGCACTAGACGGCAGATCAATAGGTCCTGGCGGCCTCCCTGGTGTAGTGGTTAGCGCACTAGACGGCAGATCAATAGGTCCTGGCGGCCTCCCTGGTGTAGTGGTTAGCGCACTAGACGGCAGATCAATAGGTCCTGGCGGCCTCTCTGGTGTAGTGGTTAGCGCACTAGACGGCAGATCAATAGGTCCTGGCGGCCTCTCTGGTGTAGTGGTTAGCGCACTAGACGGCAGATCAATAGGTCCTGGGGCCTCCCTGGTGTAGTGGTTAGCGCACTAGACCGCAGATCAATAGGTCCTGGCGGCCTCTCTGGTGTAGTGTTTAGCGCACTAGACCGCAGATCAATAGGTCCTGGGGGCCTCCCTGGTGTAAAGGTTAACGCACTAGATCGCAGATCAACAGGTCCTGGGGGCCTCCTTGGTGTAGTGGTTAGCGCACTAGACCGCAGATCAATAGGTCCTGGCGGCCTCTCTGGTGTAGTGGTTAGCGCACTAGACGGCAGATCAATAGGTCCTGGGGGCCTCCTTGGTGTAGTGGTTAGCGCACTAGACGGCAGATCAATAGGTCCTGGCGGCCTCCCTGGTGTAGTGGTTAGCGCACTAGACGGCAGATCAATAGGTCTTGACTCACGTGTTTGACTGATCCCCCCCCCCCACCCCACTGCGCAGAAAGCACGAAGAGGCGCTGGGGTACTACCGCCGGGCGCTCATCCTGAGCCCCCACAGCCCCTCCACGGCCTCCCTGGTGTAGTGGTTAGCGCACTAGACGGCAGATCAATAGGTCCTGGCGGCCTCCCTGGTGTAGTGGTTAGCGCACTAGACCGCAGATCAATAAGTCCTGGGGGCCTCCCTGGTGTAAAGGTTAACGCACTAGATCGCAGATCAACAGGTCCTGGGGGCCTCCTTGGTGTAGTGGTTAGCGCACTAGACGGCAGATCAATAGGTCCTGGGGGCCTCCCTGGTGTAGTGGTTAGCGCACTAGACCGCAGATCAATAGGTCCTGGCGGCCTCTCTGGTGTAGTGGTTAGCGCACTAGACCGCAGATCAATAGGTCCTGGGGGCCTCCTTGGTGTAGTGGTTAGCGCACTAGACGGCAGATCAATAGGTTTTCGGTTACTTGCCTATTGGCCCCCTGTTTAGTGTTCCCGTGTCGACGTGCGTTCTTTTCTGATAAGGAGTGTTATATATATATTCGTTGCAGGATTAATTATTATACAGTATCATTTATTTCCTATTCAATTTCGTGAATACCGTAAAGACACCGTCCAAGACACTTTGGTAAACATTTAGTAAAGTGTTATTGTAAAAAGAGTACACGTGTCAAAATATTTGACACAAATAAATATCTGTATGTCAGGAGTCATCCCGCGGCTCAATACATAGGGCGGTGGGCTAGTCTAGCGCGCTCTGCTAGCCCCAGCGGCCGGTGCGTGGTTCGAATCTCACCTGTGCACACCCCGTGGTCTGGGGGCCTCCCTGGTGTAGTGGTTAGCGCACTAGACCGCAGATCAATAGGTCCTGGGTTCGAATCCGGGCTCGGACACCTAATCTGGGGCATGTTTCATTCCTTCATCCTTCATCGTCCCGGGAGGTTCCTTGGCCCAATTTAGCCTGTATGTGCATAAAATTGGCCTAAAACACCAACATTTCATTTCATTTCATTTCACCCCGTGGTCTAGTGGGTAGCGGTCTGCTAGGCCAGCCCAAGCGGCCGGTGCGTGGTTCGAACCTCACCTGTGCTCACCCCGTGGTCTAGTGGGTAGCGGTCTGCTAGGCCAGCCCAAGCGGCCGGTGCGTGGTTCGAACCTCACCTGTGCTCACCCCGTGGTCTAGTGGGTAGCGGTCTGCTAGGCCAGCCCAAGCGACCGGTGCGTGGTTTGGACCCCACCTGTGCTCACCCCGTGGTCTAGTGGGTAGCGGTCTGCTAGGCCAGCCCAAGCGGCCAGTGCGTGGTTCGAACCTCACCTGTGCCAATATCCCTGTTTGCGCCGGAAAAAGATCCCATGTCTCTCTGTCGCAAAGAGTAAGGGTTTACGCCGGAAGTAATGGCTTTTCTCTACCTTGGCTCTTTCCATGGGCGCGATATGACCTACAGAGGTTGAAGCTTCGTACTGCTGACCACATAACCGCAACATATTAAGTGTCCTGATGTAGTGTATGTATGTGTGCCCGACGTCTGTCAGCTTTCAGTTGGCTGAGGACTACTTGAAGTCTGCGCTGGAGAAGGTACAAGTCGTCAGCCCAGACCTCATGGTGGACAAGTGGGAACCCCTCCTCAACAACCTGGGTCACGTGTGCAGGAAGCTAAAGTAGGTCAAAGGTCAACGCCGGGTCATGTGACTTGGCTTATTTAGGTCAAAACGGGCCACATGCGCAGGCACAATATTAATGAAACTCTGAAGATTAAATTTCAGATTGTTTCGTAGAAATGCACTGGACGCATTGTCCGGTCCGTTTGAGTATTAAAACTCTTTAAGGAAATGTATACATCCTCTCTTATCTGTCTTCTGGGGTTTAATTGGCTAATAGCGTCAACAACGCCACGTTTCCTGCAGTAGCCTTATTGAAAATGTCTCTAACATTTCTGCGGACATTTCTTATTAGTTCTTGGACACTACAGTATTGTCTTTAAACCATAAATCTAACTAACCTAACTAAATGGTTTCCACCTGAAAGATATGAAGGAAAAGTCGCTGTATGAGCAGCTTTAATTTGATATGCAACATGTACTATGTGGATTGATTGTGACTGTGACTCACATGTTTGACTGATCCCCACCCCCCACCCCACTGCGCAGAAAGCACGAAGAGGCGCTGGGGTACTACCGCCGGGCGCTCATCCTGAGCCCCCACAGCCCCTCCACGCTGTCGGCCATCGGCTACGTGCACGCGCTGATGGGGCGGCTACCCGAGGCCGTCGACTACCTGCACAAGGCGCTGGGTCTGCGCCGGGACGACACCTTCTCCAGGACCATGCTGGACGAGGCCGTAGAGCAGCTCATGGCCGACATGGCGCCCTGCGACGGTGAGTGAGTGCGTGGGGGGGAGGGGGGTGGAGAAGAGGGCGGGGGGTCGGTGGGGGGTATGGAGGGGACGGTGGAGATTAGGGTTTGTTCCTGGAGAAATCGCTCCGCTTTTCCTAGACCCTTCCCATTCTACGTTCTTCCATGTTATGGCGAACCATTGTTTCAGCATAGCTCACGTATGACTCACCCCTCGCATTTGCTACAATAACTTATTTCGTGTGCTCAAACATGGAAGATGGAGTAACCTGCAGAAGGGTCATGAAAAACGCCATTAACTGAACCAGTAAAAGCTATAGAAGTCGGGATGCCGAAACCAACCAATCAACCAACGAAATAACCTTTAGTTTTTTCTCTCCCCACCCCCACCCCCTCCCCGCCCCCTCCCCGCCTCCCTCTCTTCAGGCGCTCCCGACGTGGTGCCGGAGTTCACCACAGACGCCCGCCTGAGTTGCCCGGATGTGGCCGGCGGCGGGCTTTCGGCGGCCGGCGGCGGAGGCGACTGCGGCGAGGACTCGGCCACCTCGGAGCCCCTGGCCGCCATGCCGGAAATGGACGACTCGAGCCTGCAACTGGAGGCCCCGGATGTCAGCAGCCTGGGCGACGGCAGCAGTATGACGCTCGACACGGAGATGGAGGACGTCTGACGTCCCCAGTCTGTCTGGTTGACGTCACCAGTCTGCCTGGATGACGGCAGCAGTATGACGCTCGACACGGAGATGGAGGACGTCTGACGTCACCAGTCTACCTGGGTGACGGCAGCAGTATGACGCTCGACACGGAGATGGGGGACGTCTGACGTCACCAGTCTGTCTGGGTCAGACGGCAGCAGTATGACACTCGACACGGAGATGGAGGACGTCTGACGTCACCAGTCTGTCTGGGTAACGTCACCAGTCTGCCTGGGTGACGGCAGCTGTACGACACTCGACACCGAGGTTGACGATGACTGGCACTGTCGCCCCATGTTATTACTCTGGCTGCAAGCGACATAGAGATGGCAGTGTCACCGAGATGGCAGTGTCGCCGAAATGGCAGTGTCGCCGAGATGGCAGTGTCACCACATCTGACACTGGCCAGCATGCAATGTCGCTCGTTGTCACTCCACAATGCCATATAGAGACATCAGTGACATTAACTCGTGGTCGAGAACTGTTGAGTGTATTTGGAAGAACTCCTGGCCTCTGAAAGCTTTTCGTTATTCCAGTGGTGGACGTAACCTGTATATAATGTGCACGAACTTCAGGTCGCTTCTGGGACTCCCTTTGTGGACGAGTCTTTAGGGCTTCAAAAGCTCTTTCAAATGAATTTCGTTGTCCTATTGTTTGCGCTGCTCTAACCATTGCAATATACGTGCAGACCCAGAAGGATAAAGCTACTAACGACTTATAAGGGTTAAACTACAAGGACGACGGTGTAGTGTGTATGGAGGAGTTACTAGACATATTTTACAACGGTGTGAAATAAATTATAACATGATCCTTCGAAGATTGTTAATAAACCGAATACCATACATCTACTGTAGACCCGCTCCTGCACTTAAATAGGCACCTTTACCACTCGTCTTACCATACTGATGACGTCATGGTGAGTGACGTCATACCCACCTGTGGACAAATTAGGTATTGGACGCCCAACCTCAGGCCGTTAAGTCGCTAAATACACTAGACTATAGATAGCATCCGCAAACAGCCAGTAAATTCCCTGATCACAAAGACCACAACAGAATGGCGTCCAGTAAACAACAAAAAACACAAACAAATGAGTTCAATTTATCCATCCTCGACCCATTTATTGCGAGCTGATTAGATTCCAGATTCACACCACAAAGAATTTCTGCGAGATCCGTTTGTTTTCAAACATGTGGTCAACAAAAATCACCTTCCAGCTTTCGCTGTATGCATGCCTATAAAAAGCCATCCTCAGCTTACCAGTGTGTATAAAACATTGTGTGACGTCACGGCTTCATTATCTAGAAGAATGCACCGAGAAACATACCAACTCGTTTTTTTATCGTTAGCGTGCGTTATTTGAAGACGAACGACCAAACAGTCATTCGCTGGACTTCCTGCAAGTGTCACGGTGTAAGCAGTCTAGCCGACAAGCTTTTCAAAAGTCTGCTTCCTCTAGGCCTTCCCACTCGCCCCCCTGGGGCTTCACATTGACTGGTCGGTCGTTCTTTCATTTTAAAGCAAACCGTTTTTTCCCTAATGCTTACTCCCGTATTAGTCGCGCAGTGCAATAGTCGATGTCCTGTGTCCAAACATGGACAAGGAACCGCTAACACCATGAGCAGAAATAATGCCTTGTTACAACAATTTTATAATTAACGTTAAAGAACTCGCTGTCATGCATTCCCTAAATAAAACACTCTATTCTCATTTATTGTCCGGTCCGGTTTCAAATTAAAGTTACTGCATGTACACAATCTCGTATAGGCGACATTCGACGTTGTTTGGTCTTGATCAGTGGATGGGCGAGAAACGACAACGCTTCGATTTTACTGAAATTGCACCTGGTTATTTGGCTTATTTTCAGGAGATCATCAATAAACGACCAAACCCGTGTGAATAGCGTATTTTCATACCACAATGATCCATCATAAAAACATATTTTGCACCCCAAGTCGTTTTGTGTACCAAAGTCCGGGCAACGCGTGGGTTGTTTACAACCGGTCCGTGTAGCGCTCACATGACCAGCAATAAACGTGACGTCAGCACAACTTGTGTACCAAAGCCTGGTCAACGCCGGTCCGTGTAGCGGTCACATGACCGGCAATAAACTATGACGTCAGCGCAAGAGTTTTACAACAAGGCTGAAACTGTACGGGACTTCTACTGACATCGGTCCACGCCAAGCCGAAAAAAACACTCCGAGGTTGAAAACTGCGCCTGTTGCTTCTTTTGAGCACGAAACCCGTTTTCGGTAAAACTCATTAATTGCACCTTGCTTTCTTAAATAATTTCATTTCATACACACTTGACATTTGGACTGGCTGGACACAGAAAAAACAACCTTCTGACAACATAAAAACGCTTGTACGACACCCCTGCATTATAAAGCGCTTACTCGACACCCCTGCATTATATACAAATTGTAATGAATTACATACACAAATGGCCGCTCATAGAGGTCAAGGTCGCAGCCATGCCCATCTCGGCACATGCGCCCGTCGTAGATTGGAACGTCTAGTACCACCCGTGAAAGACTGAGACACTGATTAATGTGACATGCTATACTGATGCCCCAGATAAAATATAATATTTTATAATAAAATACAATCTACCATTATCCCAGCGTACCACTTCCCAATTTAACCCAAGTTGCATAAGGATTCTGATTTCTACTTCAATGACCCAACTATTTGTCCTGGAACAAACAATGCTACTCTATTAGAGAAAAGGGGAAAAAAATGCCCACCCCACTCCACCTCGCCTAATCACTAAACTAAAGACATACGTCACTGTTCATATAAATATATAGTAACAATTTTTAATGCAAGGTCACTTGGGAACTCTTCTTGCACGTAACAGCTGGACTCTTGAGACCTCTCGAATTGGAGACAAAATATGCTATGCAATATACTGGGAAGTATAGGGTTCCCCGCCATTCATATCAACCCAATTGAGTAGCATCTTATGCAACATCGTTTCTCAACCTGCGCCAGAAACTTAGCACAGTCTTTTAATGTGTTTCACCCTTGCGGACACGTCACCTTGACAGGTCTCCAATCATTGAGGTCTTCAATCATTGAAGTCTCCAATCATTGAAGTCTCCAATCATTGAAGTCTCCTATCATTGAAGTCTCCTATCATTGAAGTCTCCAGTCATTGAAATCTCCAGTCACGATTATTTGACGCCTTTTTGCCGCGATATGTCAATGTCTCGACCCCCGTACATAACTTATAAACCATACCACCCCACTTCTAGAGGAACTAAGCTAACAATATCAACTCATGAGACTCGTGAACGCGAAACATCAAATGCGTCATTCTTCAATCGAAGATCCCATTTCCATATTGAGAGACATCGCCTATCAAATAGTTACATTTGACCAAAAATGGTTTTGCGTATGTAAATATACTCAACGAGAAGCCCATTGTCTGCTTTCTTTGCGTTACTATTGGTGTATTGGGCAGGTTGAACCCCTCCACGACAGTTTACATATTAAGTTCAGACGACAAGTGATCACGACGAGTGAACCACGTGACAAGCAGACGACCTTTGCAAACTTTTCCCGCCAAGTCACTTAGGCCGGGTGTCTTACGGCAGTGTTATTGCAGAGAAAAGGTCAGCGGAATTGCTACGGAAGACTATTAGGGGGGAAGTTTTATGTTGAAGATTAAGTTTGAACATATTATACAATGGTGATACCCGCCAAGGCCTTTAGAAGGTGCCGTTTGCTTCGTCATACATACGGGCATTATTAAGAACATACGAGCAGTGACCCTTTCCGACAATGTCAAGCAGTTATTGACTAAACCATAGGTCTGAATGGTATCTATGGACGTTCTGTGCGAAACCTTGTGGCACTGACAAAAACGCAGTAGTGATAATTAACACAAGATATTAAGCACTTTATACACTCATCCGAGGACACGGTTTCGCCAATTTAAGCGTTGAAGGGACGCAAGAAAAGCGTAAGCAGATAAGCATATAAGCAGAATTCAATTGATCATGCTTCACGCCGTGGAACCCAAAGGCCAAAACGACCATCATATTTTCACACGTTACTTCCATTAACAAAGTCGGATACTCCACAAAATTTAAATTAATCCATGAAAAACAACAATTAAGTTTCACTCATGGGTCCTCAAAGAATAACTTATTTGTAAATAAAAATTACACATCTTAGAAAATGAAACCATTGTTTCGTTGCTTAAGGTCGAGAGCGGGTGGCGCCTGACAGATTTTGTCAGAACTAAATTAAATTTTATTTTGTGCAAATTTGTTCACCCGCCACCCGCTCTCGACCATATAAGACACAAGTAAGCGCTTGGAACCATTTTTTCAGGACTGGGTCTTTACGCGTTTAAGGAGGATCGGATCCAGAGATACTTGATAGTGGGGGTGGGGGGGGGCGGTTTCGAGGGATGGCCTCTTTTGTTTTTTTTTTATATGTTAAGTGGTATAAATGTTCCGCCCTAAAAGGGGGAGCCGAAGCCGGGTCGCACCCCCCCTCCCCCTCTGGATTCGCCCCTGTGCTTAAGGACCCCTCCCCCACCCTGTCATCAATGAGACAGCCCCCCCCCCCGCCGCTGCTCCATGGCGCTCCTCAAAGATTGTCGAACTTAAGGTAATCCGGCAGCCAGACGTTCCTCTCACTGTGTCGTTTCCGGTTGAGCTCATTCCGGAAGTACTCGATCGTCTTGTTGATGCCGGTCATCATGGCAACCTGGTTACCATGGAGATGAAGATTCCAAATTTAGAATTTCTTTCCTCTCGTGAAACGGAATCATACAATGCAATAGAAAAAATATTGATGACATATTACAAAAGTTCATTAATATAATGCAGAGGCAGATGGAATTGAATGAATCAAACAATGAAATATATAAAAAATATATTGTTGGCATATACAATACAAATTTAAATCATGGATTGCATAGAAGCAGATGCAAGTGTTTATTAACTTGCGAATCTCTTTTGTATCAGGTGCGCAACACACTTTTAACGTAACTTCGTATCACATCTATTCGTGGAGACGACCAGGCACGACAAATGTTGTCCAAATGTTACATTTGTTTACCACTTGTCTCGCCATACTGATGACGTCATGGTGAGTGACGTCATACCCACCTGTGGCTGCCACTTGAGAAGTTTCTTGGCACGGGTGATGTCTGGTTTACGCCTGTGCGGGTCATCCTGCACGGCTGGTCTGTGGATCACTTCACTCGCCCCACCTGAAAGAGGCAAGGCAAATAAAACGACATGAAAGTTTGGCGTTTTGAACCACTTTTGGGCTTCAGCCTTTGAGAAGTAGATGGTTGTATATTCAGGACGCTTTAATCACTTTTGGTCATATGGCGTCAATGGGAGAAGGAAGGGAGAGTGGAGCCATGTCCCCGGGGGTAACGGGTCTAATGTGAGAGATGTACGCATTGCAGGGTTCCCACGCTCATGGACAGTCAAGCGTCCTGAATATATAACCAACCATTCAACCCACATTAGACCGATCCAGGCCTTCAATCATTCCCTGACGTCACTATTGCTTTTATCCAATCATGTGGCGAAAGAAGCTCTTCCACGTGCGTCGTGTCAGACAAACAGGTCAAACAAACAAAGCGTCCCGCGACGTTGTCAGTTTCAGAGATGAGTACTTCTCACTTGTACCGACCATCAGCTATGGTTGTCAATTTCGGACTCACGATTAACGAAAAAAAAAGACTCAAGCGTGGGCGGGGCTTAGTGTCGGAGTATGGATCGGCCTATAACAGCTCCCGATGACATTCAATCAATGCGGAGGCCATGAGTAAACAACAATATACTCCCATTGACCCTTCCCCCCCATAAACAATACTGACTCCCTTATTGACCCAGCCTCCCCGCCCCGGCGAATCTCAATCCTAAATTAGGAGTGCCCCCTTGCAGACACGTCCTTAAACAACCCCTGAGACTGGAGTGCAGCAAGACTCGTTCATCTCTCGAATTGACCTTTCCAGTAGCTCCCTCCACCACAACAGCCGAGCCCGCCATAATGTCCCAGACTTTCAGCTCATCAATACTTGCTGTTGTCAAACTCCCATCGAACCATACACGTGGAGACGATCGATACATGGCGCAATTTAGCTATAATTGAAGCGACTAGAGGTCGCGATTGACTGAAGCAAGCTGTCGCAAGACGGCGTCCACGCCAGCCACGCTACGATCCTCCACCTCAGCCCAGTCACGTGGAACGGATTTCGGTTTATCAATATATGTTCACGTTCACATGAAATCATGATTATTCGCCTTATTGCATCGGACAGGATATAACGTCACGTGACACGAGTAGATTTACACTGACAGGGGACTATTTCGCCCAACTTGAGATAGTTTCGCCAGAATTGATATTAACGTGTGAATTGAATTAGTTTTGCCATATTTGCCATAAAACATATATGTATCTTATCCCATCCACCACAACTGTAAGTCAAAGGGAAAAATGGATGGAAATCTTTCAGTTTGATGAATCTGCTTGGAATCTTATTTGTGCTTTACGTTTTAAATCTGCTGTTGAAACGAGGCTTCACTCCCTGCAGTTCTCCATTCTGTATAGATTTGTTCCTTACAAAAAACTTTTGAACCTGATGAATATCGTTGATAGTGCTAATAGTGATAAATGTGATAAGGTTGATGCCATAGTACACAGATTTGTTGATTGCAGTGAGGTTAAGACATTTTGGAATGAATTTGAAAGCTTTTGGCAGCAGGCAACTGACTCTGTATTGATGCTGAATTCAGAAAACATTTTAATGGGGATATATGATCAACCGCATTACACTCTAAATAATTGTCTTTCGCTAGCAAAACATTTTGTTCATAGTCAGAAATGTAAATCGATCTCGAAAAAATTCACAGCATTTCGGATTAAGCTCAGGTACCATATCATAACTCAAAAGCACATTTTACTCAAAAACAATCAAACTGACTTGTATGCAAACAGGTGGCATAAACTTTTCGCCAACTTGTGAATTTGCCCGCTTATGTTGTATTTGTATGCTGCATTTCTTTTGCATTTTCTTAGCATCTGTTTCATTTGTATTTGTGTGTAGCTAGTACCCACCGCCTCGTACGTGCCTGTAACTGATGTACCCACTTTCTTTCAAAGCAATAAAAAAAAAAAAAAATAATAAAAAAATTGCCATAAAACTTCACATGATTTGAAATTTAGTTTTTCGTTTGAGCTTAGATATTGTCGCGTTCACATGGCCGCGGCCCATTGTGACACCAGGTCCGGGATAAACGCGTCATGCACTCTACGACTGGGTGCTTTCAAAAAAACTTTCACTTGTTACCTCTCAAGGTAAAATTTGATGACCGGTCGGTGCGAGAAAATATATATGACGTTATTTCACGTGTTCGCACATTCAAATCTCCTATCCCAGCCTCTCGACTAAAGGCTCAGACATAACCCCATCTCGCACTCACAACCAATGGCACATGCATATCATCTCGTCTGGCTGCATATAATCTCGTTTAACTTGATAGAAATACCACGTGATTCGGGAGGATCGGAGGGCGGCCTGAGGTGATATCATCAGAGGATAATCAATTTGACATTCATCTGCGGTCCAGATTGGTTGGTTGTATGTAAGCTTATATTCAGGATGCTTTTGACCACTTCTGGTCATATCGCGTCAATGGGAGATGGAAGGGAGAGTGGAGCCATGTCCCCGGGGGTAATCCCCTACTCTTTGCGAAGAAGGATATGGGATCTTTATCCTGCGACCACACAGACATGGCCACAGAGGGGCTCGAACCACCGATCCACGTGCCGTTAGGCTCTCAGGTGGCCAGAGCACTCAAGGCGAGCGCTCTAACCAACTGAGCTAATGGACGGACCCTTCGACAATATACGCAATATTATTTCATTTTGGGACATAACAGAGTATATGTCTGCAATACTTATAAATAAAACTATCCTAAATAATTTAACTGGTAGGTCTACAACTGACTGCCGACTATGCAAGGTCCAGCGCGGAGTAAAAGATAAATCCATTCTTGTTCGAGCGCACTTCTATACTATGACTCAATTTTCATGTTCAGTTGTTACTGCTTCTTACTGCGGAATATGCGGAACACAGCCAGCTTAGGAACATCCGCTCGGTCCTCTCCGGCCACCCAATTCTACGAGTTTTTCTCCAGTTGCCCAACTGGAGAAAACCTAGTAGAACTTGGTGCCCTACGCGCATCTGAGTCTACGCGCATCTGAGTCTACGCGCCTACGACCGTCATGTGGACTGGGGCTGAAGCTACCCGCCCTGAAGGAGACGCTTACCGACGAGTTTCTTGATGATCTGCGCGAAGTCCATGATGGTGTACTCGTCCGGGTTGCCCAGGTTGATGGGCTGCGAGTAGTTGGAGGCCATCAGCGCGATCAGGCCGTCCACCAGGTCACTGACGTACTGGAAGGACCGCGTCTGCTGGCCGTCACCGTACACCTGGCCACAGCGGCAATCACATTTTATTATTTAAACACAGTCAATAAAATAGGGAATAATAATATAAATAATTTACAAAATAAAGAAACAAATGAATACAGAAAAAAAAAAAAAAAAAAATTATTTATTCAAATAAATGAATGCTTAAAAAAATATTTTAATAATAATATAAAAAATTTAAACGATAATAAAATATATAATTAAAATAATATGCGCATTCTGTAAAACGCGACCGATCCAAAAAAGACCGCCCAGCTGAGCCGGTAGAGCATCGGATCCTTACTCGTCAATTTGAACGTTCGATCCTTAAATAATGCTTGTGTTTTATTTACAGGTAGAACTATGTTCTCTCACCATAACATGAATATTGCTGCTCATGTTGATGCGAACCATATGATGATTATGTCATATAATTGTGAATATTACATTACAAACTCCTATACGTCATACTTACGGTGACGGGTTCTCCCTGGATGGCCTGCAGGATGAAGTTGCTGACCACGCGGCCGTCATTCATGTGCATCCGGGGACCGAAGGTGTTGAAGATCCTGGCCACGCGAACCTCCACGTTGTCCTGCATGAATTGAAATCGATGCTTATCTTAGACCGCTTTTTGTACACACAAGAGCAAAACTGGTCCAAGGAACCTCCTGGTTTGAAAACCATATGCCCCAAAAAATAGGTACGTGTGAGGCGCCGATTCGAACCCAGGACCTATTGATCTGTGGTCTAGTGCGCTACCCACTACACCAGAGAGGCCCCCATGACCTATTGATCTGTGGTCTAGTGCGCTAGCCACTAGACCAGGGAGGCCCCCAGGACCATTTGATCTGCGGTTTAGTGCGCTAACCGCTATACCAGGGAGGCCCCCAGGACCTATTGATCTGCGGTCTAGTGCGCTAACCACTACACCAGGGAGGCCCTCAGGACCTATTGATCTGCGGTCTAGTGCGCTAACCACTACACCAGAGAGGTTAACAGTATCTATTGATCTGCGGTCTAGTGCGCTAACCACTACACCAGGGAGGCCCCTAGGACCTTTTGATCTGCGGTCTAGTGCGCTAACCACTACACCAGGGAGGCCCCCAGGACCTTTTGATCTGCGGTCTAGTGCGCTAACCACTACACCAGAGAGGCTCCCAGGATCTATTGATCTGCGGTCTAGTTGCTAACCACTACACCAGGGAGGCCCTCAGGACCTATTGATCTGCGGTCTAGTGCGCTAATGACTACAACAGAGAGGCTACCAGTATCTATTGATCTACGGTCTAGTGCGCTAACCATTACACCAGGGAGGCCCCTAGGACCTTTTGATCTGCGGTTTAGTGCGCTAACCACTACACCAGGGAGGCCCCTAGGACATTTTGATCTGCGGCCCAGTGCGCTAACCGCTACACCAGGGAGGCCCCCAGGACCTATTGATATGTGGTCTAGTGCGCTAACCGCTACACCAGGGAGGCCCCCAGGACCTATTCATCTGCGGTCTAGTGCGCTAACCGCTACACCAGGGAGGCCCCCAGGACCTATTGATATGTGGTCTAGTGCGCTAACCGCTACACCAGGGAGGCCCCCAGGACCTATTCATCTGCGGTCTAGTGCGCTAACCGCTACACCAGGGAGGCCCCCAGGACCTATTCATCTGCGGTCTAGTGCGCTAACCGCTACACCAGGGAGGCCCCCAGGACCTATTGATCTGCGGTCTAGTGCGCTAACCACTACACCAGGGAGGCCCCAGGACCTATTGATCTGCGGTCTAGTGCGCTAACCAATACACCAGGGAGGCCCCCAGGACCTATTGATCTGCGGTCTAGTGCGCTAACCACTACACCAGAGAGACCCCCAGGATCTATTGATCTGCGGTCTAGTGCGCTAACCACTACACCAGGGAGGCCCTCAGGACCTATTGATCTGCGGTCTAGTGCGCTAACCACTACACCAGAGAGGTTAACAGTATCTATTGATCTGCGGTCTAGTGCGCTAACCACTACACCAGGGAGGCCCCTAGAACCTTTTGATCTGCGGTCTAGTGCGCTAACCACTACACCAGGGAGGCCCCCAGGACCTTTTGATCTGCGGTCTAGTGCGCTAACCACTACACCAGAGAGGCCCCCAGGATCTATTGATCTGCGGTCTAGTGGCTAACCACTACACCAGGGAGGCCCTCAGGACCTATTGATCTGCAGTCTAGTGCGCTAACGACTACAACAGAGAGGCTACCAGTATCTATTGATCTACGGTCTAGTGCGCTAACCACTACACCAGGGAGGCCCCTAGGACCTTTTGATCTGCGGTTTAGTGCGCTAACCACTACACCAGGGAGGCCCCTAGGACATTATGATCTGCGGTCCAGTGCGCTAACCGCTACACCAGGGAGGCCCCCAGGACCTATTGATATGTGGTCTAGTGCGCTAACCGCTACACCAGGGAGGCCCCCAGGACCTATTCATCTGCGGTCTAGTGCGCTAACCGCTACACCAGGGAGGCCCCCAGGACCTATTGATCTGCGGTCTAGTGCGCTAACCGCTACACCAGGGAGGCCCCCAGGACCTATTGATCTGCGGTCTAGTGCGCTAACCACTACACCAGGGAGGCCCCAGGACCTATTGATCTGCGGTCTAGTGCGCTAACCACTACACCAGGGAGGCCCCCAGGATCTATTGATCTGCGGTCTAGTGCGCTAACTGCTACACCAGGGAGGCCCCCAGGACCTATTGATCTGCGGGCTAGTGCGCTAACCACTACACCAGGGAGGCCCCCAGGACCTATTGATCTGCGGTCTAGTGCGCTAACCGCTACACCAGGGAGGCCGCCAGGGCCTATTGATCTGCGGTCTAGTGCGCTAGCCACTACACCAGGGAAGCCCCCAGGACCTATTGATCTGCTGTCTAGTGCGCTAACCACTACACCAGGGAGGCCCCCAGGACCTATTGATCTGCGGTCTAGTGCGCTAACCACTACACCAGGGAGACCCCCAGGACCTATTGATCTGCGGTCTAGTGCGCTAACCACTACACCAGGGAGGCCCCCAGGACCTATTGATCTGCAGGCTAGTGCGCTAACCACTACACCAGGGAGGCCCCCAGGACCTATTGATCTGCGGTCTAGTGCGCTAACCACTACACCAGGGAGGCCCCCAGGACCTATTGATCTGCGGTCTAGTGCGCTAACCACTACACCAGGGAGGCCCCCAGAACCTATTGATCTGCAGGCTAGTGCGCTAACCACTACACCAGGGAGGCCCCCAGGACCTATTGATCTGCGGTCTAGTGCGCTAACCGCTACACCAGGGAGGCCCCCATGACCTATTGATCTGCGGGCTAGTGCGCTAACCACTACACCAGGGAGGCCCCCAGGACCTATTGATCTGCGGTCTAGTGCGCTAACCGCTACACCAGGGAGGCCCCTAGGACCTATTGATCTGCGGTCCAGTGCGCTAACCGCTACACCAGGGAGGCCCCTATGACCTATTGATCTGCGGTCTAGTGCGCTAACCACTACACCAGGGAGACCCCCAGGACCTATTGATCTGCGGTCTAGTGCGCTAACCACTACACCAGGGAGGCCCCCAGGACCTATTGATCTGCAGGCTAGTGCGCTAACCGCTACACCAGAGAGGCCCCCAGGACCTATTGATCTGCGGTCTAGTGCGCTAACCACTACACCAGGGAGGCCCCCAGGACCTATTGATCTGCGGTCTAGTGCGCTAACCACTACACCAGGGAGGCCCCCAGAACCTATTGATCTGCAGGCTAGTGCGCTAACCACTACACCAGGGAGGCCCCCAGGACCTATTGATCTGCGGTCTAGTGCGCTAACCGCTACACCAGGGAGGCCCCCATGACCTATTGATCTGCGGGCTAGTGCGCTAACCACTACACCAGGGAGGCCCCCAGGACCTATTGATCTGCGGTCTAGTGCGCTAACCGCTACACCAGGGAGGCCCCCAGGACCTATTGATCTGCGGTCCAGTGCGCTAACCGCTACACCAGGGAGGCCCCCAGGACCTATTGATCTGCGGTCTAGTGCGCTAACCACTACACCAGGGAGGCCCCCAGGACCTACTGATCTGCGGTCTAGTGCGGTAACCACCACCCCCCCACCCACAACTCCCCGAGCTCCAGTTAAGACATGTTAGCAGCTGGCACTAGAGCCACTCTTAATAATAGACCGATTTAATTTATTCAGTTCTTCGATGTCATAATCAAGTTAGAACAGCAGCGTGGAGTCCCCCTAACGCACCTGTTTCTCGTAGGCGTAGCAGATGGTTTCCGCCACGCGCTTACCCTCGTCATAGCAGGCGCGCGGGCCGATAGGGTTCACGTGACCCCAGTAGTCCTCAGTCTGCGGGTGGATCTCCGGATCTGTGACAACCGGAAACAACACCATTCAGGAGCCAGATCCACACTTGGTCGCGGGGATTGCTTGGTTTGGAGGGGGGGGGGGGTTTAATCGGTTGTATATTCAGGACGTTTGGGCCACTGTTGGTCATATCGCGTCAATGGGAGAAGGAAGGGAGAGTGGAGCCATGTCCCCGGGGGTAAGCCCCTACTCTTTGCGAAGGACATGGGATCTTTCTCCTGCGACCACACAGACATGGCCACAGCGGGGCTCGAACCATCGATCCACGTGCCGTTAGGCTCTCGGGGTGGGCAGAGCACTCAGTGCGAGCGCTCTAGCGCACGGAGCTATCGCGCCGGCCCCCAACACCATGCAGGAGCCAGGAGTCTATACTTGGTCTCGGGGAATGCTTTGGTTTGGTTGGTTTTAGAAGGACCATTTGATAAACCTATGACGATTATATAGCGACAATGGGGAGGGTCAAGGGCAGAGCGGAGCCATGTCTCCAATCTCTTCTGCTCTCTCAATCCCCGGAGCAGAAATCTACGATTTCTCTCGATGTGCCCATCTGAGACCGAACTTTATGTTCAAAATTGCACTTCTTGACCATATATTCCAGTTGATAACGAAAGTGTTCAAATAATTTACCTTCATATATTTTGCCTATATTTTTTATTTTAGATGCCTTGTTCAACAACAAAATTTTCCACAAAAAAGACCACAAAATCTCGCACTTCTCTCGTTGTCCATATGCCCTCTATGGCCTGGGTGGCAAACCCCCACAGCTGTACTAACATAGTGTCCGCCCCCCCCCACCCTGAAGTTTGGGTCTTTACCCAAGGTACCTTTTGGTGGACAGGTTATTTGTGATATTTGAGCTATGAAGACCTAGACAAAGGTACCTTCTGGTGGAGAGGTTATCTGTGATATTTGAGCTATTAATACCATGACAAAGGTACCTTCTGGTGGAGAGGTTATCTGTGATATTTGAGCTATTAATACCTAAACAAAGGTACTTTCTGGTGGAGAGGTTATCTGTGATATTTGAGCTATTAATACCTAGACAAAGGTACCTTCTGGTGGAGAGGTTATCTGTGATATTTGAGCTATTAATACCATGACAAAGGTACCTTCTGGTGGAGAGGTTATCTGTGATATTTGAGCTATTAATACCTAGACAAAGGTACCTTCTGGTGGAGAGGTTATCTGTGATATTTGAGCTATTAATACCTAGACAAAGGTACCTTCTGGTGGAGAGGTTATCTGTGATATTTGAGCTATTAATACCATGACAAAGGTACCTTCTGGTGGAGAGGTTATCTGTGATATTTGAGCTATTAATACCTAAACAAAGGTACTTTCTGGTGGAGAGGTTATCTGTGATATTTGAGCTATTAATACCTAGACAAAGGTACCTTCTGGTGGAGAGGTTATCTGTGATATTTGAGCTATTAATACCATGACAAAGGTACCTTCTGGTGGAGAGGTTATCTGTGATATTTGAGCTATTAATACCTAGACAAAGGTACCTTCTGGTGGAGAGGTTATCTGTGATATTTGAGCTATTAATACCTAGACAAAGGTACCTTCTGGTGGATAGGTTATCTGTGATATTTGAGCTATTAATACCTAGACAAAGGTACCTTCTGGTGGAGAGGTTATCTGTGATATTTGAGCTATTAATACCATGACAAAGGTACCTTCTGGTGGAGAGGTTATCTGTGATATTTGAGCTATTAATACCTAGACAAAGGTACCTTCTGGTGGAGGGGTTATCTGTGATATTTGAGCTATTAAGACCTAGACAAAGGTACCTTCTGGCGGACAGGTTATTTGTGATATTTGAGCTATTAATACCTAGACAAAGGTACCTTCTGGTGGAGAGGTTATCTGTGATATTTGAGCTATTAATACCTAGACAAAGGTACCTTCTGGTGGAGAGGTTCTTTGCGATATTTGAGGACATGAGAAACTAGAACGCATGAGTCTTGAATCAACCAGTACTATAATATGGCTATACATCATTATACGGACCTATAGTTATGTACTATTGTACAAAAGGTCTGGTGCTTAAGGTCATTAACTCGCTCTTCTATGGAACGCAAGCTATGTGGCCTTCGCAGAACCAAGCATATTGGTCACCGAGAAATACAAACATCGAACCAAATTTCATTATATGCAACGTAAAGGTTACACATGATGCAAGGAGAGAATTCTGGCAATTAATTAAATTGCTAGATCGATGGATTTATCCATTAGCTTTGCTACGTTAGTTCTCGTGACGACATTAACAAGCCATCATTGATCAACATTGATTGCGAATTATTTTTTTTTGCAATGGTTCCAATGATCAAAATAGGAAGCTTCTATTAATATATATATCCAAATTGTTTGCGTATTTTGTTTGCATTTGCTCTGAAGATGACAAGATAGAGCTTGGCAGGCTGTAGGAAGGTAGCTGATGGTTGGTTGGTTGGTTATATATTCAGGACGCTTTAACCACGTTTGGTCATATCGCGTCAATGGGAGAAGAAGTGAAAGCCATGTCCCCGGGGGTAACCCCCTACTCTTTGCGAAGAAGGACATGGGATCTTTATTCTACGACCACACAGACATGGCCGTTAGACTCTCGGATGGCCAGAGCCACAGCAGGGCTCGAACCACCGACCCACGTGCCGTTAGACTCTCGGATGGCCAGAGCACTCAATGCGAGCGCTCTAACCCATTGAGCTACCGGGTCGGCCCCGGTGGCTCATGGAAGATTTGAGACGGCCGCAGACCACCCTAACATTCTTGTCATGGAACATATGACGGAAAAAAATACTTACCGCCATATACTTCGGACGTGGAGGCCATCAGCAGGCGGGCTTTTACACGTTTCGCCAAACCTTCAGAAGAAAAAACATCAAATATTTGATAATTTTTTTTCTTTTTTACATTTGATGCAATTAATACTTTTATGATTAGATCCACATCACACATCAATAAGAGTGCACTTCGAAAACAACAGACAACATTTGTACTGCAAATGGTTACCGCCCTGACAAGTAAATCATTTCCAAAACTAAACGGATCGACATATTAATTAAGGAATGGCTACCTTGGCAGCCTCGCCTTCTTCCTGACATGTCTACCGACACTCTCGATAGAGTGCGCCCTTTAAAAGTTGTTTCGATTATTGACCAATCGGAACGCCTCAATGTAGTTACAGCATTGACGATGCCATTCCAACCATTCCAATAGTGGACTAACCATTACTTGCATGTCATTGTTGGCTTGCATTTATAAACCCGTACTCAGGTGTTCGACAATGAAATCAAGCACACGTAAAAGAATCTCAACATTCGGCTTCCGGTCTCGGGGAATCGAACCCGGGTCTGTGTGTCCATATATAAGCCCCAGGTGTGGTGCTACCGCCGAGAGACATCCCCCCCCCTCCCCTCCCGTTCCACAAACGACACCAGAAAGCAGATCTTTGGCTCGGCCACGTGGCACAGGGTGCACACTGCGGCCGGTAGATGACGCCACGTGGCACAGGGTGCACACTGCGGCCGGTAGATGACGCCACGTGGCACAGGGTGCACACGGCGGTCGGTAGATGACGCCACGTGGCACAGAGTGCACACGGCGGCCGGTAGATGGCGCCACGTGGCACAGGGTGCACACGGCAGCCGGTAGAGGGCGCCACGTGGCACAGGGTGCACACTGCGACCGGTAGATGGCGCCACGTGGCACAGGGTGCACACTGCCGCCGGTAGATGGCGCCAAGTGGCACAGGGTGCACACGGCGACCGGTAGATGGCGCCACGTGGCACAGGGTGCCCCCTGCGGCTGTTAGATGGCGCCACGTGCCTGCCACCCAGACCCCGGGGGCCGCTTACCAAGCATGTTGATGGTGCCCAAGGTGTTGGTCTTGATGGTCTTTATGGGGTTGTACATGTAGTTGGGCGGAGAGGCGGGTGAGGCCAGATGGTAGATCTCATCCACTATAACGCGGAACAAAGGGATTGTTGTTACTAGGTATTATTATAATTATCATCATTTTGTTGCTAAAATGCGAAATACACTATCAGACCAGAAATACCATGGTACATGGTAACTTTGCTCCAAACAACTGTACATCTACATACTACTTTATCTGTTGGTTGATTATTTATTGATGGAAATTAATAATTATTACTTATACTGTTGATGGTGACTGCGCCACAAAACTTCCCGAGACAATGAAACATGTTATGTTATGAAACATGCCCCAGGTGACAGGGCGCGAACCCACGACCACGTTGGTGCGGCTGGTCATGGAGGGAGGGAAGCCTACCTTCGATGTAGAGTGGGTTGACGATGTCATGGTTGAGCAGCTCGAAGTTCTCGTGGCCCAGCCAATGCTCCACGTTACGCTTGCGGCCCGTGAAGAAGTTGTCGGCAACGGTAATCTCGTGACCTTCAACCATGAGTCGGTCCACAAGGTGAGACCCGACGAACCCCGCGCCGCCCGTAATCTGAGACACAACATCATACGCCACGTGGTTATTGAGTTTCGCAGAAATTGAATACGTTATCACGATGTGTTTGACGCGGCCGTGGCACAGTTATTAAAGGTTTGGCTGGGAAGACATAGCTGAGCTTGGTGATTGGTTTCGTACGAATGATAAAGCTTTCGATTTTCATTCGCCGTCACTGTCTAACGGCACGTGGATCGGTGGTTCGAGCCGCGCTGTGACCATGTTTGATAAAGATCCCATGGCCTTCTTCGCAAAGAGTAGGGGGTTACCCCCGGGGACATGGCTCCACTCTTCCTTCCTTCTCCCATTGATGCGATATGACCAAATGTGGTTAAAGCATCCTGAATATACAACCAAGTACATGTATATGTCACAGGTTAGTAACTATAAATGTTGGACTTCCCAGTACGATAATGAAAGTTATATATCTCCATCACATCGTCCTAATGTCCCCCATAATTATTTGAGGGGTAGCTCACATGTATGGCGCTGACGTCAAGACTTGGCAATATTAATTTTAAAAATAGGCAGAATAATAATTGAATATACAAACAACCAACATTCGCCGCCACTATCAACGCCAGGGGGCGCCATCGACAGCGACTTACAGCTATCACAACTTTTTCAGGTACATGTTGGTTCTGTGGAAATTGTTAGTATGCATCTCAATCGATCTGGCTCTGGTTTTGCCCTTTATGTTCGGTTCTACACGACTATCCACAGAACAAGTCTCGTTACCGGTCCAAACATAAAACAACACGTTGACTAAAAGTACTGCGTTGTAAATCTAAATGTCAGCTATTTTTCATTGCTCGTGATCGACAAGGGTAATAGGTAAATTAAATATGCGACACTAGGACTTAAAAGACATAAAACTGACGCTCCCCCCCCCCCCCCCACCACCTCCGCCGAAAACGGGAGCAGGACAACCCCCCCCCCATCCACCCCGGACAATCCCTTCCCAGACAATCGAGGACAACTCGACTCTGGACAAGCCCCCACCCCAACCTGACAAAGTCCCTCAGGCAATTGAGGAGAACGCTCAACACGCTGTTGTTGGTATGGATTGGGGGTTGCAACGGTGGGAGTTGGCGGAGGAGGGGGGGGGGGATGGGGTCTCTGTTTGTGGGTGTGTGTGTCCAGGGGGAGCATCTTTTAATGCTGCACAGTTGACTTTCTGCAGTAAATGGGACAAAAATTCTTATCGATGGAAATTGAACTTGGGGAAAGCCAAATGGGGACTAAAAAACGACATGTATTTTTTTTTATATAAACTTTATTTCTTTTACGAGGTTTACAACAGCGAATTCACATATTAATGTTCACCTCTGCTAATGTTTACCTCTATTTTCAAACAAGATTACTATGTGTTTTTACACCGAAAAAGAAAACTTTTGACCAAGGTAGTGCTAAAAATAACGAGACAACAAATACAGAAATTAAAAGGCCTGTTGCAACAGCTTGTGTTATTAGCAATGTGGCATGCAGCTTGCAGAGTGGACACACCACAACCAGGTCACATGATTAATAACCTTCACACAGCTTCAGGAAACCTTAAAGTCCAACGGCATACATTTCCATCGCCTGTCCCTGTTGGACAGGATAAGAATGTATGGCATATGTCAAAAGCATGGTATGAAAAACAGTTTGTCTACACACAAAAATATACAAAAAAATAGAAAAACCCTTTTATGGGAAAATAGCGTGGTATAAGAAATACAGGATTGGCTAAACATATAAGAACATATCGGAGTGGCTAAAAATATAAGAACATGTAGGAGTGACTAAAAATATAAGAGCATACAGGAGTGGCTAAAAATCTAAGAACATATAGGAGTGGCTAAAAGTATAAGAACATATAGGAGTGGCTAAACATATAAGAGCATATAGGAGTGGCTAAAAGTATAAAAAAATATAGGAGTGGCTAAAAGTATAAGAACATAAAGGAGTAGCTACAAATAAGAACATATAGGAGTGGCTGAAAGTATAAAAAAATACAGGAGTGGCTAAAAGTATAAGAACATATAGGAGTAGCTAAAAAGAAGAACATGTAAGAGTGGCTAAAAATATAAGAACATATAGGAGTAGCTAAAAAGAAGAACATGTAAGAGTGGCTAAAAATATAAGAACATATAGGAGTGGCTAAAAGTATAAGAACATATAGGAGTAGCTAAAAATATAAGAACATACAGGAGTGGCTAAAAATATAAGAGCATACAGGAGTGGCTAAAAATACAAGAACATATAGGAGTGGCTAAAAGTATAAGAACATATAGGAGTGGCTAAACATATAAGAGCATATAGGAGTTGCTAAAAGTAAAAGAACGTACAGGAGTGGCTAAAAATATAAGAACATACAAGAGTGGCTACAAATATAAGAAAATATAGGAGTGGCTAAAAGTATAAGAACATAAAGGAGTTGCTAAAAATAAGAACATATAGGAGTGGCTAAAAATATAGGAATGCTGAGAGGCCTGCTCATTACATATGTCAACGTTACATACCACAGGTCTGATCCCCCATTACTTTATTGTTACACACCTAAAGGCTGAGCTCTCCTTTATAGGGCTATAAAGTCTCGTTCGCTTAGACTTCCGGTTTACTCATTTTGAGGACAAACAAACGAAGCACGTGTTCGGAACGAGTTTAGAATCCCTGCGCACACTGGTATCCTGACTATCTGTGACGTAGGCGTGACGTGTATGTTACGCAAAGAGAGAGACTGGGAACCAGACTACCTGCGCAAAAGCCAGGCGCCGACGGGTGGGTCCATTGCGGAAGGCCTAGCGATATGATTAACAATATTTAAGAAATATAGCTTCACAAGACGGATAGACGACATATTTTTTATTCGTTTGCGCCATCACAATGACGAATATTTGTTACGACTTGACAATACGACTGAGAAATTAACGTTTTTTTGCATTTCCTACGAAAACGAGGCATTATGACGTCACACGGATTCTCCCCGGTGACAACTTAGGCGCTACGCTTCAAACAGAAAACTTACAAAAATGAAGATACTTGGTCTTTTTGTGATCCAAAAGTGATACGAAAACATCCAACTGGTCTTATTGTATCTTTACCATGTTGTTTAATGACGCATCCGTGTGCTGTTACTCCATGTACTGCACATTTTGACAGCGGAATGGTTAAGTCGAGCAGTTGCTCTCGCCATTTTTGTTACCGCGGAGGCACGCGAATGTCTGTGACGTCACTCGCTGTTTGAGGAACTTGCGAAAGCCGTTATTTTTAGCTTTCGAGTGTTTTGAAGACGGATTTTTCCTCGTATATTCCCAAAGTTCTGCGCTTCATCGCCTCGAAATATTTTAACGTATATCTCCCATAGCCATGTTTAGTGAAATGGTACTCTTTAGAATAAACCTGGAAAGAAATTGACTTGTAGGTGCCTATACTTCAACATGGAGCACGTGTGTTTGTTTGTCCCCAAAACTGAAGTCTCGCGGCCCGATCGCGAGAACTGTATAGCCCTATTATTATTAATGTTACACCTAGTTTTAGGTCTTATTACATTTTTAATGTTACACACCTAAAGACTGAGGTATTATTACATGGCTAATGTTACACACCTAAAGGCTGAACACTCACCATATTTTAATGTCACACACCTCAATTAAAGGCTGATTATAGGTGTTAATATTCACTATAAAAGGGTCTGATGCTTTATTACATTTAGTTATGCTGATTATAAAATTTTAAGATAATAACTTACGTAATATAATTACCACCAGACCACCCCAATTACATGACGTCACTACAAATGCCTATAATCAGGAAAAATTTATAGCAGAAATATCTAACATAACACCCATTAAAGTTAATCACCCTAGTGCATCTAGTACGCGACCCGCCGCAGTACAGACGGCTGGCGTGCGTCGGGCCCCATACACCGCTGTGGCCGGTGAGTGGGATATCGCCGGTGTTAACTCGATACGAAACGTAAGGATCACCTCTATGCAGAGATATCTGAGAGTATAACAGAGATATCTGAGTGTATAACAGAGATATCTGAGTGTATAACAGATATCTGAGTGTATAACAGAGGTATCTGAGTGTCTGAGTGTATAACAGAGATATCTGAGTGTCTGAGTGTATAACAGAAATATCTGAGTGTATAACAGGTGACTGTGTAATTCTACTATAATATACAAAGACGTTATTATTATAGTAGAATTACACAGTCACCTGTTATACACTCAGATATCACTGCATAGAGGTGAGCCTTAGCAAACTGTGAGTAGTCTATAATGACACGTCTTGTCAGGCTGTAGCCTTCGGTGTATAAACCAAATGGCGAGTTTCCCTCGCGGAGGGAGAGGGGGGCGGGTGGAGAGGGACCATTAAACAAATCTGGTGTGGGGATTTCCTGGACGATGCAAGGCCTTGTGAGAGCAGACATTTCAAATGAAAACGATACCCATATCGAGCGAATAATTTCCATAAAAAAAGACATCCCGTCAGAACTAAAATATTCGGTTAGTTATCCACACAGAACCGAAAAGATTTCGGAAATGAACAAAAGTGGGGTTTTTTTGTGGAACCCTCCTCAAACCCAGTAATATATATTAAGTACTGCACCACACCCTCCACACCCCCCGTCCGGGGGTGTTCCCTCATTTCAGGAGACAAAAAGTTTGCACCCCTCTGACGTGATCACCGGTAGCCGATAGACCTGGCTGAGTCCTAGCCCCGCAAAGGGCTCAGTGGGTGGAAAGAAAGGGTACTAGTTATCCTTTCTTTTTTTTGGCTCTATTAGCGTCCAAGCTATGAGGTCCACATCAATTGCTTATTCTTCACTCATTAGTTGTTGGGCCTAATAGAGTAGTACGTGAGTCATGGGTACGCGTTGATATGCGATAACCCTTGGTATTGTATTTAGACGGTATTTACACCAAAATGTCATTTATTTATGTATGTATGTCGCCGGAAAAGCCGACTTTTACAGTATATGCTCAACTTCCCAATTGGAGGGGGGTTGCAACCCCTCCTAACCTTCCCCCACACCTCCCTCCCTAGATCCGTCCCTGCTCCATCTATCCCTTTCTCAACGAAGCTGGAATATGACACATGTGGATTTCCCATATTGGCCAAAGTCAATACACTTCCTGCACCATTTCACCATGTCCTATCTTGGCTGGTAGGTTGTATATTCAGGACGCATTAACCACTTTTGGTCATATCGCGTCAATGGGAGAAGGAAGGGAGAGTGGAGCTATGTCCTCGGGGGTAACCCCCTACTCTTTGCGAAGAACGACATTCGATCTTTATCCTGCGATCACACAGACATGGCCACCGCGGGGCTCGAACCACCGATCCTCGTGCCGTAAGGCTCTCAGGTGACCAGAGCACTCAAGGCAAGCGCTCTAACCCACTGAGCTACCGGGTCGGCCCCATGTCCTCCCTTGGAGCGCGCATTGAGGGTTAAAGTTGCCAGCCCTCAGACATCGGCAGTCATGACTGAATACATATACATTAACTTAACATGTTAACTTATCTTTACTTTACCATATGTTCGTCGTCCACAAGACGTAGGAACAAGTGTATGTCAACAAATACAACACTATGAACAATTCATTAGCATATCGATAATAAAATGTGGTCATGGAAGCTAAAATAAGTAAACCAATTATTGGAAATACGTACCAGAATTCGCTTTCGATCTTTATAGGAAAGGAATCTAACTTCAGGGTAGCGTTTCATGCTGGAAGAAAGCAAAAATAAGTTACTTCAACTGTTTAAGAATCGTTCACTCGTTATAATATTATATCCATCAGACCAGGGACAAAAAAACGATATGGATTTCATACAAGGCTAAAGTGTCATTCGGGAATGCAAGGTTGGTCGGTATATTCAGGACGCTTTAACCACTTTTGGTCATATCGCCTCAATGGGAGAAGGAAGGGAGAGTGGAGCCATGTCCCCGGGGTAACCCCCTACTCTTTGCGAAGAAGGACACGGGATCTTTATCCTGCGATCACACAGACATGGCCACAGCGGGGCGCGAACCACCGATCCACGTGTCGTTAGGCTCTCAGGTGGCCAGAGCACTCAAGGCGAGCGCTCTACCCACTGAGCTACCGGGCCGGCCCCAACTGTCACTTTGGAAGACACGTTTTATTTTAATACCTAATATATTTCTATTTCTTTGTTTACGGTTTATCTTTATGATCTACAATGTAGGAGAAATATGTAACTTAAATTCTGCGGCCGGGCTTGGGCGCTTTGGGCGATCTAATATGGGGCAAATTTGATTCCGGAGGTTATGTGGCCTAGTTTAGCTCATTTACATCAAACGGGCCTCAAACAATGATTAACCTTTAATAAATCAATGAGGGAGAAACTAACACAGCAGCAATGGACACATCACTATTTTTCAACGAGGCTTAGTTGGAACCCAATGGCGTTACAGAGAAAATAACATAGATATATGAATGATGTGTCCGGCATATTGACCACCAATACAGACTGCAGCAGGGGCCGCCGATTGTTCGATCAACTTATGCGACCAAATCGCTCGCACCGGCAAGAACGACAGAGCAATACGGCGCAATGATGAATGAACCCTCGCATAGGAGGCCATCCCAGCTCACACCACGACCCAATACCTGATGATAGCCGGGCCAATAGCAGGCGTATCTCCTCGCGAGCACTGAGTTTATAGACACGTTCATCGCCGTCGTGGGCGAAAAGCCTTTTGGGGGAGTAAAGTAAGCTTAACGGTCCATGAAAACCAAACAAACTTCAATGGATCATGAAGGACACTTGACGAGACGGGGCGGGGATGGAGGGGGGATGGGTGGGGCGGGGGGTAGGGCCATGGGCAGGGGGGTGGACGGGGGGCGGGGCGGGGGGCAGGGACATGGGGGGCGGGGGCGGGGCAGGGGAAGGGTGGCGGGCGGGGCGGGGGGAAGGGGCATGGGAAGGGGGGGGCGGAGCGGGGAGCTAATTCAACAGCGACTGTCATGGTCATGCAGAGATGGAATAAGCAATACTAACTGTGGTGATTCAAGGCAACCAATACCGCTTTTAACTGGGTCCTTAGCAACCAAAGGATGACCCACCTCAATGCAATGCAAGCAATACGCCCGATGGTAGTGAATACACTATACTTTACTGACTTAACCGTCATTAGATAAGTATTTATATGTTTATGTAAAACAAAACTGTCTCTGAAACAGCTACTGACTCATTATGGAAGTAAACAAAGCACTTTAACTATTTAAACGGTTTCTTTCCGTCCAAACCATGTCAGCTTGTAAAAATTACGCCATTTTAGTACCTAATTAGTGCAATACTGCTCTATTCTTGCCAGTAAACTCCATAGCCTGGAGCCTGCTCAGCATTCTGTTCAATACACCAGTAGATACTGGTGTGCTACACAAGAATCTGTGACGTAGTACACATGGCTTCTAACTAACGATCAAACGCCAGGCAAAACATTTCCTGCGATATTTACCTTTATATGTTACAGTTCTGTTCCACGTGAATGTACGGCTTTCATTACGCCAGACTATGTAAAAATTTTAGAATTGCCGGGAAATATCTGAACATAAATAACAGTAAAGCTGCTCACACGGCCATTTTCCACCTGAATCACAATTTATTGCGTACAGTTCTTATAACAAAAAAATCATCACTTCCATTCAACCTTTTTGAAGAACCTCAGAAAAAGTATATCGATACATCATTTCTATTCAACCGTTTTGAAGTTCCTCAGAGAAAATATTGCTGTAGGAGTTACTTTGAGATATTGTATATGGCATGCCAACTGACCCCTGTTCTTCATTCTGCCGCTGCCGCACTTCAATCGTCTCCAGTTGTTGTTTGAGCTGCGATAGCTCTGTCTCAAGCGAATCTTGCTGGGCCGCCATGTTCGAACTGTAGACTCTCAACCTGAGGGGAGACGGGAAAACACCAGAAATGACGAGACCGTGCAATATTAGGCTGATAATAGATACAACATTAGTCGCCCGAGTAGGCATAACATTTAGCCACATTTCAATATCATATTGTATCGGGAGTTCAAACTTTGAACATTCGAATTAAGGCTGTATCATGTCCCAATCATTGGTATCAGATCTCACACCTCATTAGGTCGATAATTAGGTCGATCGAATATACGGGGTTGTACACGTAATACCTGCGTGAGGCTGTAAAGATCGATAAGTGTACAGCGCCTGGTAAGTGTACATCGCCTGGTAAGCGTCCAGCGCCTGGTAAGTGTACAGCGCCTGGTAAGCGTACAGCGCCTGGTAAGTGTACAGCGCCTGGTAAGTGTACAGCGCCTGGTAAGTGTACAGCGCCTTGCAAGCGTACAGCGCATGGTAAGTGTACAGCGCCTGGTAAGTGTACAGCGCCTTGCAAGTGTACAGCGCCTGGTAAGTGTAAAACGCCTGGTAAGTGTACAGCGCCTGGTAAGCGTACAGCGCCTGGTAAGTGTACAGCGCCTGGTAAGTGTACAGCGCCTGGTAAATGTACAGCGCCTTGCAAGCGTACAGCGCCTGGTAAGTGTACAGCGCCTGGTAAGTGTACAGCGCCTGGTAAGTGTACAGCGCCTGGTAAGTGTACAGCGCCTTGCAAGTGTACAGCGCCTGGTAAGTGTACAGCGCCTTGCAAGTGTACAGCGCCTGGTAAGTGTACAGCGCCTGGTAAGTGTACAGCGCCTTGCAAGTGTACAGCGCCTGGTAAGTGTACAGCGCCTGGTAAGTGTACAGCGCCTTGCAAGTTTACAATGCGTTATCCACGACAACCCGGCAGTTCAAAAAAGACCGGAAGACGCCATCCTACGTGACCACAGTCAGCACGGTTGATTGGTCTGCTCTCAGAGTGATCGACCACTGAAACCCATATACGTGGAGGTCATATCGCGTCAACAATTGGGGAGGATTATGGGTAGAGTAAAGACCGGATCCATGTCCTCCCACACACCCCTCCCCCCGACCCCCACACCTCCCACCCAATCTCTTTTCACTTATCGTTTCATAAACAGCACAAGAGATGTTCATCCTGCACGAACATTGACATTCATACAGAGGGGCGCGAACATTAACAGCCCGATGTGTGGCCTAGCATAGTAGATCCCTCGACAAAGCCGAGCGAGCTAACCACTAGGCCATCCGGGTGGCCCCGCATTCATACAGAGGGACGCGAACATTCACAGCATGTTGTCTGGCCTAGCATAGCTCCTTTGACCAAGCCGAGCGCGCTAACCACTAGGTCACTCGAGTGGCCCCGCATTCAGTGCGAAATATAGTTAATCGATAAATATCTGGCTGTTTGCGGAACTTATCGAGCAGAACGTTCACAAGAATTCAATCTATATTTTACCAACTAATACTGCAAGTTTGTGTAATAATGAAGGGTGCCAACTGCTCCCAAATTCCATACTATCTTAATAAGCTACGTGGTTGGCCATATCGCGTCAATGGGAGAAGGAAGGGAAAGTTGAGCCATGCCTCCGGGGGTAACCCCCTACTCTTGGCGAAGAAGGACATAGAATCTTTATCCTGCGACCACACAGACATGGCTAGAGCGGGGCTCGAACCACCGATCCACGTGCCCTTAGGCTCTCATGTGAGCTACGTGGTGAACGACACATTGAAGAGAGAAAGAATATGGTTATTGCCCAACAATTGACATTTATTCTATGCCTGCCAAACTGACTAAATGTATCTGATACCGTTTGTCGGTGACCACTACAACATTGGCGATATACACACCAAATAGGTCAATGAGTATACATTACAAGATGGGGAGAACAAACACCTCAAGAGTCGTCGATTCCAATTACCGTAATTTATTATTAATTCAATTATTGATTCCACTAATTGAAGTTGCTGAAGTGGACTTGATATAATTGCTGACATTCAAGTTCTACAATTTATTTGACCCTGAATCAATAAGCTCTCTCAGTAACACGAAGGAGAGCGAGTTGTCCATGTTAAAGGTGTAAGGATTTGGGGCACGGGATATTTTAAGCTGCCCAAAGTTAAACTTGAAGTTTCGTTTATTTTTCTGAATAAATAAGGTAACAATAACCTGTGAATAGTGGTTTACAAGGTAAAATAAGAACAAGATAACGTTTTGAAATGTTAACCCAGGTTAGTACCAGTAACAAAGGTAGCGCTAATGGCCGGGCTGTCTGCATAACATGGATACTAGTTATTGATTATTGGGCGGCATGTACGTGTAACATACATACTTTAACAATAAATAAACATAAAATAATAGATGAAAAAAAAAATGTGTGTAGCAGTTGCTGGCCTGAAGCAATCTACTTTTCTTTTCTTTTTTTAAATCACTACCGCTACTTTCACAAAAATAACATTGAGGCAGAGTGCATGTACATGTAGTTGGTAGTTCGACAATAAAATGTATTTTACAGAAGCAGCAAATCCAGCTAAACTATGGTTGAACAGCAGCAACTGTAGCAAAATTGTATCAGGCAGCTTATGACATTTTATTCAATAAAAGCATTGTTCAAGCCATCAATAGAAGATGGTTTCACTTTAGTGTGGCAAGGAGTTTGATTGTGAACATGCAAACAATAATATTGCCCATAAGCATGGGTCAGTATCAATATGACACTAGATTATTACATCAGGGGGCTATTGATAAGGTAATGATAAGGATTTAATATAACTACTTAATATCTACTAAATGATATTATTTTTCTTCTATCATAACCAAAGTGGTTATTTATTAAAGCTAAATTGCAATAAAATCTGTTGGTTGACCAGCATATCACTAAGTACTGTGATATCACTACCATTACTGGGAAGTATTGCAATCAGGGCCAGGTGTTATGAAATGGCAAATGCTGATAACAAAGGTTGATAATGTTTACTTACTGTTCTTCAGCAGTGGTAACCTTCACATAAGCAATAGCTGTGAAAGATAAAAGTACATGTGGTTGTATTTTTCATAATGTTACAATCATCAAAGAAACAACCTTTCTTTTGACACACTATTATTTACATCAATCTAATTATTGTTCAAGCATCAATTGAGATATAGCTTACACTAAACAGTGCCAAACATGTCAATGCTATTTAATCAGCACAGAGCTAGGGTCGACGGACGTTTCAGCCTAGTTCGGCAAGACATGGTCCTTGTCACTCCTGGATGCCTGTAGGAGCGGGAGGCTTGAATTCACGTCCAGAGAATGGTGGATGGACCGCAAGGGGTCTGTCCAATGGGAAAGGTGGTGTGGAAGAGGAAGTTGTAATAGGCTTTGCCTGATTTCCAATTGCTTAATAAAAATATGTTTAAACCAAAGCTGGTGTGCAGTATCTCGGTACCAGTTCGGTGCCGCATAACCAGACCAAAAACAACCTGTGCCCATGGGATTATGGAGGCCAGAGTGGAGAGATATATCATATAAAGTCATTTCTGTTTGGGACCATTTTGTGAGAAAGACACTTAAGGATTAAAAAAGGATATGTCACTATCCTTCTAAAATAGAATTTTTTTCCATAGTTACTTCTAAATGACTGCTACATGCAGGGAAATGATAAGCAACTGATCAAAAGCCTTACCTTGTTGGTATGGGTTTTGATGTCAAAGCTAGGTTTTGCAGTGAAATATTGATTCTCTCCAAGACAGAAAATAACAAGGGGATGTACTACAGTTTGACAGTTGCTTATTTCATTCAAGACAAGACAAACAAGTGAGACTTCATTCTATACGAACAGATTTAGTTTGAGGCAGAACCCTACCATGAAAAGTGAGCCCCTGGTTCTATAGCCTGCAAACAAGACATTACTGTGGTAAGACAGTTGACGACAAGTGACGTCTGAACTCATTGCCAACTGTCCTACAACAGTAATGTCTTGTTTTCAAGCTACCCATCCTATAGACGGTAGTCTGGATGGTGTATACTCTATATATAACTTGTTAGGCTATGGCAACCCCCGCTGACCGGGCTGACAGAGCCCATGGAGATTAATTCCTCATGTACCAATAATACCACAGACTATTCATACAGCACTCGGCTCTATATAAATATAGAGATGATTCAATTCCTCATATACCAATAATATGGCAGGCTATTCATACAAAAATTGGCTCTTTATAAATAGAGATGCATAATTCTTTGCATAGACCAATAATACAGCAAACTATTCCTATGACACTTAGCTCCAATTCCTTACTACATATCCTCTTCAGTCTTATTCTCAGGCTAAAAGCCTGTTGACTGATCCTGGATTTTGTTTTCCTCATTATCATTCATTTAGACTATTTGCGCATTGAGCGGAAGGCAGACTTTGTTTTCATATCAATATTTTCTCCATAATTTGTCAAGTCAGTTTTTGAATGTATTCATCGTTGGTGCCATTACGATGTCGGCTGGGAGGGAGTTCCAGGTTTGAACGATTCTGTTCGAGAAGAAGTGTTGACAGGGCTTTTTGTTGCAGAGAGGTTTCCTCAGCTTGAATGGGTGGCTTCTTGTTGTGGGATCATCATCAAATTGAAACAGTTGCCTAGTTAATTTCCCTTGGTTGTCGTGGACTATGTACTTATCATATCGCCCCTGACTATAGGCCCTTATCATATTGCCCCTAGACCTCCTGTAGCTCATCCTGGGTAAACTTCAATTTTGCTAATTGTTCTTCATATGGTAGATCTTTCAAGGCACATACCAATTTTGATGCCTGACGTAATACACCTTCAAATAGTTTTTTATCCTTAATTAGACATGTGCTACAAACTGCTGTACCGTATTCCAAGTGCAGTCATATCAGTGCTGTGAACAGCATCTTTAGAGACGGGCTGTTTAGATAGTCATAAGACCTTTGTATGAGTCCGGGTAATCTGCTTGCCTTATCAACTTGTAGTCCACTGTCCATATGGATTCCCAGATCTTTTTCTAGCTCGCTTGTTTCTAGTCTCACCAATTTGGCATCCGAATTCATTGTGTAGGCGTGGTGAGGGTTTTGACTGCCAAGATGGAAAACTTTACACTTGGTTGGATTAAATTTCAGTTGCCATTTATCTGCCCATGTTGTCAGATTATCCAAATCATTCTGAAGTTGTTTTGCATCTTATGTGCAGCCTAGTTTTATAGACCTTGGTGTTATCGGCAAATATATTAGTAAAGTTTTCAACTACATCAGGCAAGTCATTGATATAAATCACGAAAAGTGCCGGGCCCAGCACACTGCCTTGGGGTACGCCACTGCTTATGGCAGCCTATGTAGATCTACATCTATATACCAGCACATGCTGCTGCCTGTCCTTGAGAAACTGTTATATCCATTCCGGCCACTATGTTGTCAGAGATGCCATAGGATTCCAATTTTTTTACTAGCTGTTTATGGGGGATGGAGGGCGAATGCCTTGGCAAAGTCTAAATATATAGTATCCATGCATAATCCGTAGTCGAGGGCATCGGTTCAGGTATCCAGAACTGTGAGAAGATTTGTCTCGCAACGAGCTGCCCACAATTCATCAGTTTCGGTTATCTGATAAGAGCTTGTTTAATATCATGTGCTCCATGACCTTATCCCGGATAATAGATATTACAAATAATACAGCAGATTATTCATACAGCACTCTGTACGATATATGCTATACGAATAGTCACATAGGTTATTCATACAGACCTATACGAATAGCTACAGCGAACTTGTTATAGGTATAGCTTATAGGCTAGGCAACTTATAGCTGTTCCCTCATATGAGACAGTTGTTGCTCCGCACAGCAGTCTCATGTCCTCATGTAGAAAATGAGGGTGTAAGATTTGTTTTTGTAGGCGATTAAGTGTTGTTAACCGCACGATCCATCAAACCTTTGTCATTTTGTACTCTGATACCTAAACTTCATATTTACTACAAAACCCACATGCATATGAACTAAGAAAATATTGCATTACTATCAAGTCGGTTGAAATGAGACTTTCTTGTTGTTTATCGCGTCATTTCGTATTTGGTTATTCTTCACCAGTGGCTTTCACCAGGTGGCATTTTGCTTATTGCATATCAATGGCTGGGTATATGAAGCGCCGCCAAGCAAATGGTGTAGTTTTAATGACATGCACGCATGCGCAATTTCTCTACTGGGTGGGCAAGGTGGCGGAAAGAACTGAGTTATCTGTTGCTTCTAAAAATCTACAGACGATATCGTCGTAATCACGGAGACTTCAACCAAAATAACAAGATAAGTTGTAAGATGCATACTTTTAGAAACTACCCAAAAAGTTCTCGCCATCAGCACCGCTTCTCGCTATGTGTGTTAGTAAAATCCCTAGTAAAATGCCATACAGGATTTGATAGACTGGACATGTGGCATTGTTTCCCAACAACATCACATGGGGCTATAGCGGCCCCAGGTCTGGACATCCTTCCTATGAACTGTATTCTAGATATGAAATAAAATAACCCGCTTATATTATGCAACAAAGGTAAATTCTTCCTCTACTTACCTAGCAGTACGCAGACGCACGTCACAAACGCGACAACAACCCTCATCCTGGTGAGTGTCACCAACTGTCTCCCACACAGCGATAAAGGAAGTATTCTATTTGTTCTCTGCTTCTTGTCCGAGGAATGCATTCCAGACTGGCACGTAGTATAGCATAAACGCTCATTCAAAGCGCCATTCGGTTTGTAAATCGATAATTCAATCAATAGAATCTAGTCCAACGTGACTTGTGTGTTGTTTACTTGCCCAGGCTAACTAAATGCCGAAAACATCGCGTTATCCAATACGCCGATTAACGACATGACACGTGAAAAACGCCTGTACTTCCGGGGGGGGTGGGGGGGGGGGGGGCACTACATATAGTTATAAGTATATACATATGTGCCCAAATTACCCCTTTTTTGCCTCAATCCTCGGAGCAGAAATCTAAAATTATCTCGATGTGCCCTTATCTGAGACTGATATTTTATCAAAATTGCAGCTCTTGACGATCCATGCAGTTGATATCGAAATTTTAGTGTTCAAATAAATTTCAGCTCTTGACAATATAATTCAGTTGATATCGAAATTTTAGTGTTCAAATAAAATTTCAGCTCTTGACAATATAATTGAGTCGATATCAAACGTTTTCAAATTATTACCAGTCAATATACGTTGTCGTGACTGTCGCGCAGTGCTTCTATTTGAGATTCCTTCATTTTTTAGCCAGAAATGTCTCGATCGAGCAATGACTATACAGATTCTCCCATTCCATATACCATCTATGGCCTGGGCGGCACCCCCTCCCCACCACTGTGTTACCACAACTTGTAATATTGTAGTGCCTCCCCCCCCCCCCCACCCACCCACCCCCACCCGCGGGCATGTACTGTTGCGGCGAACCGTGCTTAAACTTAGCTATTTGTCATACGTATCACAATATAATATATATCGACGAATAATTGGTTACTTATCCCATATTGTACAGCTAGGTTTCAAGTTCCTCATACAGCCATTTTTCACCAACAGTATGATTTTGAAAATCCTTTTGCGGGAGAACCGTTAAATATCTATAGGTCTAGCTATGTGCAGTGTACATCTGACTGCATGTGTGCATGAATGTCAACTCTGTACGAATTTTAGATATGTTATCATATGTTACAAGGCGTTCCACACGAAACACGGGCCATTGTACATAGCCAAACTGAAGGTTGCCTAATTATAAAATTAACATGCATGCCCTGTTATTTATTATTTGTAATAGGCCCTATATATAAGTTCTTATATGTTTATAGCCGTTACACTCGACGATTATTTCCATTTAATACATTGAAAGTTTCCCAGAGAAAATATTGCTCTATACCTACGTAAGTAACTTCACAATTTCCATGTTGGATTCGATCATCAGGCAATTATATATGTATAACTTATTCACGTACGTTTAATTTTATAGTTATGCTTTCCCGAACCATGACAGCACGGCATCAGTAGGTCTCTTCTGCGTCAAAACGCCCCGTGCAGGTTATGTTTTCACACCTCCGTGTTGGCGAGTTGGCACGAGTCCCTCTCAGCTTGAACGCGTCAGCACTCAGGCCCAGGCCCGATGGGGCTGCACGGGTGCGCGTCGTCAAGGCGACCGCCCTCGTCACGTGACACAACACCTGTTCTGGGCGCTGTGCCGTGGTGTTGAAATAGACCCAGGGAGGAGAGGGGACGAACAAGAACAGTCGTAAATTGAGATTTATCGCAGACGTTGGGGAACACACGATAATTTTATCTGGAAGAGAACTCTGAAGAATCTATACAGGCAGAATGCATCGATCATATCAGCCCGTTTTACCCACGCACAACAAACTGCTTCAGCAAAGATGGGACTCGAATTATTATGGCGAGCATCGACGAAAGGTAAACACTTTTCATATTTCAAGTGTTGTATGTATTTGTCTGCTCTCAACCTGAGAGAGACGTGCTGTGTTCGTATTGCTACCGAATATATTGTATGATATGGGTAGAGTTATATATAGTACAGCTATAGAAGTATTTTTGTGATAAATTATAAGGCATATAAACTGATTGATCTTTAGTTTATCATGTTGGTGGCTCCATGTACACGATGTGTAAACCCTTACAATTACTTTATATTATGATAAGTAATTGGTAGGGTATTGTGTATATAACTAATTTCTATATATTAAAATATAGTACACAATTATGCCTGCAAAGAAGTTAGATAAAGATACATATTATATAGTATATAAATACATTTTTTATATAGATCTATGTAAACTTAGTTAAGATTATATATTAATTAGATATATTAAAATGGTTTAATTTCAGGCCTAGCTATTCCAAGTAATATTATAATTGAGGTTGTTAAATAAATTAATTTAATTGATGAATTGGAATTGATCATTGAGTAATTACTAAATTATATGATTATTTTCAGATTTATGATGCCAGACCAACGGTTGATACTAGGCCTCCACAAACCTATATGCATCTGCACTTGAAACTGAAGAAATTACAGGTATTTAAAAGATATTTCAATATTAATATATTTAAAACAAATCACAATAGTTTAGACTTTAGATATTATATGGACATAATTTATGTAATAAATTATATATAGTTGAATGAATATTTCTTAAATAAATCCAATTTACAGTAGTATGGTATTTAACTTTTGATCAGACAGAAATCTTTCTTGTAATTATAACCTGCTTCATTATGAGGTTGAAGAGGGATACATCCTAGATCACTGCTAACAATTTATTGAATTGGGTATTTGAGGAATGATAATCCATTTTTATAAAATTACAGAATATTTTTATCAATTTGTTACCTCCTAGCTGGAAGAGGAACGCTTGGCAACAATTGAAAGAGACAACAGGATATTGTTGGAGAAGATGTCACATATCATGAGAACTAAGGGAAGAGTAGATAACAAGAATGAGTACGAATACAAAAGGTTAGCACATGTTTTTATCGGTTAAGCTATACTTCAGTTCACTGGAAGTTCATTGTTCTAGTAATGGTTCACCCGCTGGATTATTGACTACCTTCTCATTTACTTACCCATTTATCTTAATAATGTTGCATTTGTTATTTATAATAAGCTTATAATTAATCCAATCAGACAGGTATAATCCCAACTTCCTGTTATTGGCAAAACTATATCCCTGCAAGATGATAATTGTTACACATGCAAGGATAATCTCCAGTCTGTTTTGATTTCCTTGTCGCACATGCATAATAGGCCCATTATTGCACCCTCACCCCCACATTTTAATTGTAATTAATGATTTAATTTTTTCAGTCTGAATCGTGAGAAAAGGATGCGTGAACTGCTGCGGGTAACCCATGAGAATCAGCACATTTTGAAGAGGATCACTGCCAAAGAACCCCAATACAGCCACAAGAAATGGCAGTCTGACTGGGACGAGAAGCAACAGTACATGGATCAGATATCCAGCTATCCTAAGGATTGGTGGAAACAACCTAGAGTAAGCGTCATATTGTACCTTTTGTTATATATGGAGACAAAACACTGTTAAGCTTATATATATATATGGCTTACAGTGGTCAATCTTTCCGCTGCCTCAAATTATTTGGTTCCTTGTAACTGGGGAACCTGCAACTTAGTGTCCAGCCTGGAGCCTTAATTGCATCTGTGCATTGTTTCACCAGTTAGATCAGATTATCTCAGGACTTTTACTTCTAGATCTGGAGTAGCTTTGTCGATATAATCCAGCAAGGGGTTAAATTATCAATGTAGCCATGTATATAGCATATATATATATATCAGCTATATCTATTACCCAATCTTTTAAGTTAGCATGTACCAAGATAAATACAATAGCAAATGTTATATAGCCATTAGCAATAGGCCTACATGAGCAACTGCCCAATAAATTTATAAACTCCTGGGCGGATCCAAGAATTCGAAAACGGAGAGAGCGGGTTAGGACTCCCGGCAGGCCCCCCCCCCCCCCCGCCCTGTGGCCTATTTAGTTTACATAGTTTATCCGGCTACAGGGCTTAGTCGACTAAAATCGCCCATCCTTTACATGTTAACGTTAGTCAACTAAGCCCCATAGTCGGCTAGACTGCGTGCCTGAAATCCGCCACTGGATCCGCCCCTGTAATTTTCGCACCGACTACAATTGAACGATTTTATTTTATTCATTGTTGACCCAATGGTCGATATATTGCCAAGCCATGTTCAGTATATTGGCATGGTATGTATACCGAGTATATATATACTTGTCTTACCGTTCATTCTTTCTTACCGTCGTCCTGGCAGAGTGCTCGAGGGCGGGAACGCTCTGCAGCGGGTTCTCGTAGCGCCTCCCCGCGGCGTGAAAAGTCAACGCTCAGCGCCTCCCCGCGGCGTGAAAAATCAACTCTCAACGGCTCGGGATCAAAGAAGAAGAAGGAGAAAAAGGAGAAGAAAGAGGGGAGAGAGGAAAGGAAACAAAAGGACCAGAGGACGGAGGAAACAGAACAAGGCCGGGAGAGCAGGCAGGAAGAGGAGAAGAGATCCAGCAAGAATTCTGAGAGTGAGAGTGAGGATAGAGAGAAGGAATAGACTTCACATGATCGACTGTCTGTCGTTTCGCACCTGTTGATTACTATATATATATAAGCTTATATCCTGACGCAAATCGTCTCACTGCAATGGACCGTATTATGGGGGTCTGGACCCGTCCTATGAGTGCCGTACAATGTTATTGTCATGTTTCGCAATTCTCCTTTTTGTGAAGTCACGATATGGCTGTAACACACATTGTCAATTCAAATTGATTAATTAATACGTGCAACGTACGTGTGTGATGATTGCACCAATTACAGTAATGCCTAATGGTGGGGAATGGCGGATTTTAATCTGGCTAGGTCTTTGGTGTAGCGATGGAGGATCTAATTATAATTCTACTCCGCTTCCTCGGCAAACACATAACGTCGGGAAATGAGAACCAACTGTATTCTGCGGCTAAACTTTTAGCCACATACACAGACTGGTAGTTAATTAAGATGCAACCACAGTGGATTAGCTGTCCCTTGCCCAACTCCTTATGCCAAAGAGTAGTATAGGTACGGTAGCTTCCATCTATACCGTGTTAGCTTTTACCTCTGTGCGCATTTTAATCCTTTTAGCTTTCTTAAGATTTATCCGATATCTATATAGTTCAATGGCGCGATGTGTCTTTACCCCGGCCATCTTTAAAAGACATTTAGCCATATATTGTGTGTTTTCTATATCTTCGTTCAATGTTGAGAAGTCTTATTGCTTACTTTGGTCTGCTTAATACACTTTTGAGTAGAGCAACATAGTAGATTCTTAGTTTATTTTGGAAAACCTTGCTCATATTTCTGCGCGTTTACTACTCTCTTTTTTTCCAGTATTTTTCATCATTGTTATTCTTAATTGTAAATGCTTCGGTGTCGTACGTCTGTCCTATATGCTTGACAGTAAGTCCGATTGTCCATATATATATATACATACTGTGACTTTTACATGGGGAAGTTTCTTTGGAATAATTTGGTGTTTTTTGCTTAAATGCAAAGCTTTATTTACACATTTCGGATGGTACACTTGGATTATTTCGTGGTATCTGGTGACGTCAGGGCTTTCTGGGTATACACACACGTGCCATGCGTTGTTTTCAAGTCTTGTAGATTACGGTCCTCCACTCCAAAATGTACGCGTCCCCCTGCACCTGAACTTACTGAAGCAGTTGAGAAGTTGCTGGGTCTTTACTAACATGCTATATTACAAAAACTGTTTTTATTAATTTTATTGTTTGTTTGTGTGAGTACTTTGTTACTGTTATTTTTCTTCCATATTATGGTCATAATTGCCGCACAGTATTAAGTTATGATACCGTCTCTGATGTAAATTGTCGGCAACGACAAATTAATTTGCTGTGATCTACACGCATATATTAGATATTATTGTCTGCATGCATGTCGATGTTCTGAGATTGTGATTTCCTTTGCTCGATATTTCACAAGTGTGCGGTACATAAATAATCAAAATTGTGAGTGTCAGCTGTCCTACCCATGAACGAATTCGCCTCATTTAGAAAATGACGACGAAAGTCCATGGGAAAAGTAATATATATATATATATTATATCGAAATAATATATGTTAACTTACGTTGAAACATATATATATTATCGGTATTGCGTCTAAAATGAGCTAATGAGGATGAAAGTCCATGGAAAAACCAATATATAAATATATATATTATATGTATATATTAAATCTAAATATATGTTAACTTACGATAAAACATATATATCTATATTATCGGTATTGCCTCTAAAATGAGCTCTTTTGTGATAAGTTATATCTACATGAGCCATATTATAACCAACGTGGCTAGAAAGTATGAGGACCATGGCAGTAATAAGTTCTATACTTTTATTGTAAGCTTTTAATTATACCTTGCATTCTATGTGTGTGCTATAGGTGTTAAAACGAGATCTAAGTGTTAAATCTATAGTCCAATTTGAGATGTTGACGTCTTTTTATATCTCCTTGCCGAATGCCGTGTGCCGCATACTATAGACAGTGCTGCATGCCTTCTGCTGGCCGAGCCATTCAAAGTCCATAATGGTTGTATTATTTGGGGTCTTTTCTTTTTCTGACATAATTTTCTGTATCGTTCGCTGTGTTGTAGCGTCTCAATATTCGATTAAATGTGTTAGCAGTGAGTTAGCCCATTGGATCATCGTCGTGGGTTATGCAGATCTTGCACAGGCCCATGCAACAAATATGTAGTATGCATATTTTGGTAGCGTACAGTAAAATTTACTGCATGGCCCAGGACAAACTTTTTTATTCTAAATACTCAGCGCTGTACAAGTGCCTCAATTTATGTTTGTAGTGCACGGCAACATGTTGCTGCTTGTAATAATGTGATATTGTTTCCACATCTTCTCCTGGATGTCCGGATAGCATAGCTTAAATAAAGGCTGGGTACACATTGCATTGTGTTTTGTGATTGTTTGGTTATTCAGGGCGCTTTAACCACTTTTGGTCATTTCGCGTCAATGGGAGAAGGAAGGGAGAGTTCCCCCATGTGTAACCCTCTACTCTTTACGAAGAAATACATGAGATCTTTGTCCTGCAACCACACAGACATGACCACAGCAGGGCTCGAACCACCGACCCACGTGCCGTTAGGCTCTCAGGTGACCAGAGCACTCCATGCGAGCGCTCTAGCTCACTGAGCTGTCGCGCCGGCCCCGTTATATCTTTGAGTCTGTAAAACCACAATTTCGACATAAAATTGCGCGGTTTATTTATATCGCGCGCGGACGTTTTAGCGAGCCGCGGTCGACATCACACACAGAATAGCGAACAGGCGCGCAGGGATATAAAGCCGGCTACCAACTTCTGCTCCGGTGAATAAATTTGCTTCTCTCCGGATAGCCCACAGGCTTTCTGGATTTAAATTCAAAACAGAATATACTTATTTGACATGGAGAAGAGATTGGTAATATAAAAATTACAGAATATATTGCTTTAATTATAATCATTGTTAAATACAGACGGCACATAAGAAACGTCCACATGGTTATGGTCCACGTGGTCCACGTGGCACGTTGCAGCTATTAACTTGGCTCGTCTTTTTGCGGTGGAAAACAAACTATGAAGAATCTCCAAAGACTGATGCATTAATTTTTTTCCAGTAGAATACGTAATTAAGAAATACCTGATAAAGATCGAGTGCCAATAATTGCTTATCACAAGGGGGTTCAACATGAGGTACGGATACATGGCAGATGTTTACCAGGCCTGCCTCTAAGCAGCCTGTGGGCAGTTATAGAGCCAGGCACCATTTGCTGTCTGTGCGGTGTTGCAGCGCATATTTTCGCGTATAGGGCGCACAGTTTTTAACTATCCGACAAAATATGCATCTTTCCAAAATCCTTATGCAATTTACTGACCTGGCGGAAAGAAAATACTTTGATTTATTGTCTTAACTTGCAATATCAGGGCTTTTGCTGGCCAAATTTATTTGATCATCGCCAGCCGCGACAATATGTGCTGCAACACCGCAACGAGAGCAAATGCTGCCTGGCTCTAACTGCACCCCGTGATAGGTTAGAGACAGGCCTGGTAAGGCAAATGTGTGACCCAATTATAGGTATTTAACCTTTCTAGTGCACACAAAGCGGCCTAAAACACCAACAGTTCATTTATTTTTTGTGGCCGCTTGCTCTGTACGCCGCATGACCCCCCCCCCCCCCCCCTCCCGCCCCCAATCCCTGCCATGTACGTGCATCGGACCGTATCGGTGTACCTGTCACAGCAGCTTCCATTCACTGCATGGCTCAAGCCTCTGCGCGGAATGGTTCTAGGGGCACCCGTTATAGAATACGTCACGCCGCGTATCAAACTGATGATTTTCTGTAACAGATTTATAAACAAAGCTTTGTTGGATAAGACCGCGCTGCCTCCTGCCATCCCGCCAATGGTGTCGGCTCGCTGGCTATGTCCGGCGCTGGACTCGACAGTCGATATCGCGAGGTCGATATCATAGTGGAACTCCGCTCAATACCCGGGTAAGACGACCGACACCGGTGCACCGACAAGCTACATGGCGATGTCTATTCATGACGGGAAAACAGGTCGTCTGTGTATAGACAGCAAGCACAAACCGTGGTTCGCTGTAGACCTGTAGACCTGCATGCCGCGGGGACGCTAGCCTAGCCTATACATACTCATACGGCCATGCATGGGTTGCCTGTGCTCCAGATATAACCAACTGATGAGGTAAGTAAGTCACCGCATGCATGCATGCGTCCACGAAGACGGGCTGGCATATCCCGGAGGGATGGTTGGTTGGTTGGTTGGTTATTCAGGACGCTTTAACCACATTTGGTCATATCGCGTCAATGGGAGCAGGAAGGGAGAGTGGAGCCATGTCTCCGGGGGTAACCCCCTACTCTTTACGAAGAAAGACATGAGATCTTTATCCTGCGACCACACAGACATGGCCACAGCAGGGCTCGAACCACCGACCCACGTAACGTTAGGTTCTCAGGTGACCAGAACACTCAATGCGAGTGCTCTAGCCCACTGCTCGAGCTGTCGCGCCGGCCCCCCCCCGGGGGGCTGGTGGAGGAGAGGTAGTTGCTAATGCCGCAATTGCAACACACTGCCTGGGGCGTAGGGGTGCAGCCTGGATGAGACGAATTCTCCGCATTTTGGGTGGGATGTGCTCTCGGAATACGGGGTGAAGGAGTGAAAGGAGGGGGGAAGGGGGCGGGGGAGGGATCATACCTTCTGAAACCTCAGAAATGAAAGTGCCAGAAAGATGGAGGTCGCGGGAAGGGGGTAGCGGGCCAACTTTTATTATGTGGACCTCCCCACCACACCCCTCCCACTGACAATAGAAGGGGGATCTTGCCCAAGGGCCCAAGTCGTATATCAGTCTGTGGTTACTATATTTTGACATCAACATAGAACATTCTGTAGGTTATTACTAATAGCATTACGCACAACCACACATTATCTTCAGGGCGGGGAACAGCTCCGAAGATGTTCCCGACGATGGTTCTGGTCTGAATGACCTGGAGGAGGAGTACCGCCCTCTGGTCCGACACTACAGGCGACACCTGGAGGCCAAGAGGGAAGCTGCGGCGACCTTAACCGACCTGGTGGGTGAACTGGAGCGAGAGACCTTCGACTATAGAAGCCAAGAGAGGGAGGAGTGCGAGGCCGCGGTGGAGGAGCTGGTGACGTCAGTGATGGCCGACGTGGTCCGGGAGCATCCTCTCTTCGGGAATTACACGCTGCGCCATGCCGGGAGTCACTGGGATGGTACCAGGGTGACCTCGCACCCGGACGAGTTCGACCTGGTCGTGTCGCTGACGGGGTTGGTAGCCGAGCGGGATGAGTCCGACGGCGAGTGGAAGGTGTTCGTCTCAGAATTGGCTCTGGACCAATGGAAAGCCGAGGGTGACGTCCTAAAAGAGCTCCCGGACGGCCATTACCACGTCGACCCCACGCGTTTCCATGACAACTTTCTCAGATACGTGAGCCAGGCGGTGAAGAAGCGCCCCCTGCCGGCGGGCTTACGTCACGGAGGGGTGTTGGGTCCGATAGGAAGCCGGGTCTATAGCTCTCTGCCGGCGGCGACGCTAGCCCTGGCCTGGGGGGAGACAGACTTCGACTTGACTGTGGACATCGTGACCGGGGTGCCTGTGGAGCCCTGGAGGGTGGACTCGCACGTGCGGGAATCCGTCGGGAGGCTGCTGGCGGTGTCTGGTGTGTGTCAGTCCGAAGCACCGGACATGTGCGTGGTGCCAGGGGTTCACAAGTGGCTACTGACTACATCACTGGTGGAGGTAACGGCCTTGACCCGCCTAGGAGCAGACTCCGCTGTCGTCAGGCGCATCAGGGCCCTCAAACTCTTGTCGCGCTGCTTCCTGCAGTGGCGCCCCCTGGAGGATGACGTCACGCGGGCCTGCCGGGCGGTGCGCCAGGTCGTAGCCTCCTCAGGCGGCGGCGGTCGTGCACCGCCCCAGGAGGTAGTGGCGGCACCTGGCGTGGATCTAGCCGGTCTCCAGTCCCCCATCGCCGCCTCTTTGGAGATGGATCGGCTAGCGACGCCTGCCGAGCGAGACGGCGACACATTCGGCGTGGTTCTCTGCCGGTTAGCTGTGTTTCTGACCGCCGTCCACAGGCGGCACTGCGAGCGCCTCCCGCCGAACCACTCCACCACCGACCCGGGCTGCCAGCTGTGCGCCGACTTGGAGGAGACCACGCGGCGGCGGCTCATCCCCGGGGGCCTCCACCCTGCCCTGGGGCGGGCCCTGCGCGAACCCGTCTCCTCCCACCTGTCCGTCACCTCGGCCTACTTCAAGTATTCGGTGATCGGGCACCTGATGGGCTCGCTCGAGTCGCCTGGGCCGCTCAGGGACGCCTGGAGCGCCGCGGACGACATCTACCTGCGGTCGGTCTTGCAGACTTTGGCCGTTCACATGGGGTCGGGAGGGGTCGGGCACCCTCTGCTGGACGTTCCTGCCCATCCAATCGAGCCCATATCCAGTTCCGTGTGGTCCACAACCGAACTGTGGACCCAGCTGAGGTTGGCTGCTGGCCGACTTGCCCGATAAATATGAGCAAGGAATTACTTACTCATACAGTCATACGCTTCCTGAAGTTGTTTCCAGAATATTTGGCTCTGATATACTTAGGCGTTTGTCGACGAACAAGAACACACAAATTGTATGCAAGAAATAACGGGGCATTTTTTGAAGCCACTGTTTTTTGGGCCAGACTGATCCATCTCGTGTAGGAAGGTGCGGATTTCTATACATAATAAAGGTTGAACTCATTTCTGTCACGTTCATGCGTTGCCTTAATTGATCCTGGTAGAGTCGATTCGAAAAGTGACAATCACACAACACAATGCAACGTGTACTTAGTCTTTATTGAAGCTATGCTATCCAGGACAAGATGCGCAAACAATGTAAGCTGATTACAAGCAGCAACATGTTGCCGTGCGCTACACACATTAAGGCACTTGTACAGCGCTGAGTATCTCAAATACGGTTTTTGTCCCAAGCCATTTAAACGTAAATTTTACTGAATTCTACAAAAATGTGCATACTACATATCTGCTGCATGGATTTGCAAGCATGCCTCTGTGGGTGGTAGTACCCCTCTCAGGCGGCCTTCTGTGGGTGGTAGTACCCATCTCAGACGGCACTCTGTGGGTGGTAGTACCCCTCTCAGGCGGCCCTCTGTGGGTGGTAGTACCCCCCTCAAGCGGCCCTCTGTGGGTGGTAGTACCCCCCTCAAAAGGCCCTTTGCGGCTGGTAGTACCCCTCTCAGGCGGCCCTTTGTGGGTGGTAGCACCCCGCTCAAGCGGCCCTTAGCGGGTGGTAGTACCCCCGTCAAGCGGCCTTTGTGGGTGGTAGTACCCCCCTCAAGCGGCCCTTTGTGGGTGGTAGCAACCCGCTCAATCGGCCCGTTGCGGGTGTTAGTACCCCGCTCAAGCGGCCCTTTGCGGGTGGTAGCACCCTTCTCAGGCGGCCGTTTGCGGGTGGTAGTACCCCGCTCAAGCGGCCGTTTGCGGGTGGTAGCACCCCGCTCAAGCGGCCCTTTGTGGGTGGTAGTACCCCGCTCAAGCGGCCCTTTGCGGGTGGTAGCACCCCGCTCAAGCGGCCCTCTGTGGTTGGTAGTACCCCGCTCAAGCGGCCCTCTGTGGTTGGTAGTACCCCGCTCAAGCGGCCCTTTGTGGGTGTGAGTACCCCGCTCAAGCGGCCCCCTGTGGTTGGTAGCACCCCGCTCAAGCGGCCCTTTGCGGGTGTTAGTACCCCGCTCAAGCGGCCCTTTGCGGGTGGTAGCACCCCGCTCAAGCGGCCCTTTGCGGGTGTTAGTACCCCGCTCAAGCGGCCCTTTGTGGGTGGTAGCACCCCGCTCAAGCGGCCCTTTGCGGGTGTTAGTACCCCGCTCAAGCGGCCCTTTGTGGGTGGTAGCACCCCGCTCAAGCGGCCCCCTGTGGTTGGTAGCACCCCGCTCAAGCGGCCCTTTGTGGGTGTGAGTACCCCGCTCAAGCGGCCCTTTGTGGATGGTGGCATTCATAACATCCGTATCATGATTATGTACGCCACGGGTTAACTGAGCAGGCTTTAATCTGCCTAAACAATAGTGAAATAAGACAATATGTACAACGAAATAAGAATCCAGTGAGCATATGACACTGATATACAACTTTAACCACTAATAACGACACGGCGTTAATTATACAAACATTGATATAGGTAATACGAAATATAGCAGGTTCTACCCAAAAATACCGCTTTACTTTTGATATAATCAAACACACGTTAAGCATTTATAGAAACATTAACAAAAGAAGGCCTTTAATAGTGGGTGTACATGTACATATATAGATTATATTATAGTAACTTAATTAAGGGGTATGTGATCCGCTCTGTTCAAAGTCTTCGTTTTGTGCGCACAACCATTAGATAGGTGGCGCTGCGTGTGACGTCACTATAGGGTATGGCCAGCATCCGCTTTCAGCTCAGTGGTCGTATTCTGCCAGCAGCTGCTTAAGCGCGTCCTGGTGATAGATTGGAAGCTGCCCGGTAGCCTGCGACAACGAAAATGGGTTGACGCTTCGGATGGAAAGGCCCAGCAATGGGTGTGGTACCCCTCCGCCTCCTCCCTCCACCATGTCAGGTAGCATGCGCCTCAAGAATTTCAGCAGGTAGTTCTCTTCATCTGTGTCCCAGGGAATCAGTCGCTGTCTCACCTGACCGGTGGCCACTCCCTGTGTCAGATCCCCCAGCACGCGGCACTTCAGGTAGGCCGAGTTGATGGACACGTGGGCCGGGGTGGGCTCGCCCAGAGCCTTCCCCAGGGCCGGATGGAGGTGCTTGGGCTGCAGTGTCTTCGTACGCTCCTCCAGGTCCTGGCACAGCTGGCAGTCATCGGCGGAGTGATTCAGTGGGAGCATGTCGCGGTGTCGCCTGTCGACTGCGGCTAGGATCATCGCCAGGGGGCTATGCTTGAACGCCCGCGCGTCTTGCCGTCTCGGTAGGTCCACAAGCTGCCCCTTTTCAAGGGAGCCCGCCACACAGCCTATCAGCTTATCCCAGCCCATCCACCTCAGAGAGGCAGGCATGGTAAGGGGGTCGGCATTTAGGGCCGCTAGGCTCTGCACGGCAACCTCGAAACGTTGGACGTCATCCGGCAGGGGGCCCCACTGCAGGGGGTGACGAGCCAGGAGCTTGACGGCCCGGACTCGATTGACGACCAATGGTATGGCCTTGATTAAGATAAGCTCCACCGCAGAGGGGCTGTCAACCCATGTATCCTTGGGGACAAGGCGGAAATAATCATCGTTGTGGGGATTAATCCGGGCGTCATCTCCTTCTAACAGAGTGCGCAAGGTTTCCCGGATGGCCGGCTGTATACGGTGCCCGGGTATGGACACCGCGGCGGTGATGTCCGCGGTCAGCTCGAAAGGCGTCCCCTCCCCTCCCAGGCCCTCCCAGGTCAAGGTCAAGGTCGCCGCCGGTCCACTTCCGAAGACTCCGTCGGTACATCGGCACATAGCTTATAGGTGCACCGGTACTTTGCATGCCGGCACACCGACACATGGCTTCTCGGAACATCGGCAAATAGTTTGTAGGCGCACCGGCACGTATCTTGTCGATACACCGGCACATAGATTGTCGGTACACCAGTACTTGGCGTGTCGGTGCACGGGTAAATAGCTTGTCGGTACACCGGCACATGGCTTGTCGGTGCATCCTTATATAGCTTGTCGGTACACAGGCACATAGCTTGTCGGTATACCGGCACACATCTTGTCGGTATATCCGCACTTGACGTATCGGTACATCGGCACGTAGGTTGTCGGCACACCGACAATTGGCTTGTCGGTACACCGGCATATAGCTTATCGGTACACCGGCATATAATTTATCGAGACACCGGCACATAGCTTGTCAGTATAACCGCATCAGGCGTGTCGGTACATCGGCACATCGGTTGTCGGCACACCAACAATTGGCTCGTCGGTATATCGGCACATAGCTTGTCGGTATACCTGCACTAGGCGTGTCGGTACATCGGCACATAGGTTGTTGGCGCATTGACAGTTGGATTGTCGGTACTCCGGCATATAGCTGGTCGGTACTCCGGCACATAGCTCGTCGATATACCCGCAACTTGCTTGTCGGTAGATCGGCACATAGCTCGTCGGTACATCGGCACACAGCTTGTCGGTATACCGGCACACATCTTGTCGGTATACCCGCACTTGGCGTGTCGATACATCGGCGCATAGGTTGTCGGCACACCGGCACATGGCGTGGAACAAGTGAGTACACATCTCTATACTATACACATTGCAGTGGTCTCGCATTTGTCATGGCTTGCTTGCTTGCTTGCTTGCGGTGAAGAGCCCGGAACAGCTCATCAGATATTTCTTCAGCCCCCACCCCCCAGTTCTCTCTCAATAGTTCACACGGTTAGCGTGAAACAAATTACGAGGGGTGGGGCATCGTAGCACCTTTAAGAAGAAGCTTTACCTGCCACCTCGCTTCCTAATTCGACACGAAATATTTCATTGACAACCCTAAAATCAGTTTATATTCGTCAGCTTCAACCAAAGACAACAGAATTTGGCTTACTTACAGTCCTGTTTCCAAGATAATTCACATCATGCAAGCAAATTTCGCTGTATCCGCTGTGCCGTTTACCTTGTCATCTGTCATGTCCGTGGGCGATAGCAATGCTGGTATTTTGGGAGGGGGATTAGGTTGGGCAAACGCCGAGCGGAAACTCAATGTATAAGCGTTTCCTGGCCTCCTATCAAAAGTTACTTTACGATACCTACCACACAAGTCACTGAATCAATGACATGTTTATAACAGCAAACAGGACAAGAGTTGACGAGTTTGAGCTGTTTGAAAATCTGAGGCAGTGCACTGTTGCCACCTGCCGCCCCCCTTGCTCTCTGACAACACACTAAACTTCCCATGATGACTATGGTTCGATTTTCGCGCATGCGCGGAGTCTTCCAAGCCCTTCCCTGTGTGGCGCCCCGTACGTCTGTCTGAGTCAGGCGACAGCAACGACCATCTCGTGAGAGCAAGAGACCAGCTGTGTTGAGAAAATGCTATATTTAGCCTCGGCAAAAACCAACGACGAGACGTTGACGGAATCACTTTCCCTTTCTTCTGGCCGCCCTACTCCCACCCACCCACCCACTGTCTCTCCGCTTCAGCTCAACTTGTATAGGATACAGCAGCGAAGCCAGCGCCGTTCGGCCTCCACCTCTGCTACTCAAATGATCTAGTCATGACAAGGACGGCATAACTGCTCGTATGTCGCTGGCGTCTCCCCCAATACCCTGTATGACAGGAGACCCGGGAGATCTACGTCACGCCCGGGTGGGGTGGGGTGGGGTGGGGTGGGATGGGGGCCACCGTATATTGGTCAGTTAATACAATGTACGCGGGTTCCATCCACGACTTGGGAAAGACATTTGATATGCCTAGGAAGGAACAAAGGATCCCCAGAATCATTGCTTGGTGGGTGAGCCTGGCAAGGCACGTCTAAAAGTGAGGTTGGCAGTTGGTTGAATATTGAGGACCCCCATGCTGGCGATATCAAGTCAATATGAGAAGGAAGGGAAGAGCGGAGCCATGTCCCCGGGGTAACTCCCTACCGTTTGCGAAGAAGGACATGTTTATCCCGCGACCAAACACGCCAAAGACTTGATGAGAGCAGGGCTGGAATCAGCGATCCACGTGCCGTTAGGCTATCCTTAAAGTTTTGGAGTGCTCTTCATGAGAGGCCCATCTACATGCGCCCGGCAATACTGGTCTTTGTTTTTGCTGCCTTGTGATTGGTTGGAAAGCTGGATTGTCACTTACGCTCGTTGCCCGGGTTTGAACTTTAAATTGAAATTGAGAGGGTTTTTTAAAGGTCAACCCGTGGCCACTGAATTAGGTCGGCGGCTTGAGTGAATGGGAATTGCATATCCCAATGCCGACCCAGGGTGGAGTTATAAAAAAAAAAAAAAAAAAAAAAAAAAGGGTAAAAAGTGTCTTTAGCGAAATGGTGTGTATTAGGGTGTTATGTCGGCTCCTAGATTTCTGGAGCATGACATTTTTGTGAGATTTCGGTCAATTTTGCTGGTGGAATTTCCGGGGGTATGCGGCATGGTACACGTTGGGATGACAGGTCTTGCATGGGACTACAATGCAAACTGGCCACCCCGAAGTGGACCGGCGAAAAAGGCATGTATCGATGATGGCTTGGGTTGCCCTCCACAACTAGGTAACCGCAGGGAGGAATCGGGATGCGGGCGGGGTGTGGAATCTGGATCCGTGGGACAACTCGGGACGCGATGGATGGAATGTGGTTTCGTCGGATAAATCGGTATCTGTAGGATCTAACCGGGATCCCAATTGAATCATTGAATCAGTATCCGGGCGGGCGGGCGGGGGGTTGGGGGGGGGGCAGCGGGAAAGGAGCGCAGGTGCGGTGGGGTGGGGGGGGGGGGGGCGAGAGGAGGGAGGGGGGAGCTGCGGCACATAGCCGTGGGTTAAATACAGCCACGACCAAGGGTAGGAGGGGAGATATTGTCATGGGTTTAATACAACCCTGACAAAGTGTCTCCTTATGGTGGGGGCACATTGTCACCACTGCCGTAACATTACCACCACTGTGCTTACATCGTCACTACTGCGGTTATATGGTCACTACTTTGGTTACATTGCTAGTAACTATGTCACTAGCCTAGTAATCGTGTCACTACTCCGGTAACCATGTCACTTGTCTGGTAATCGTGTCACTAGGCTAGTAACCGTGTGTCTACACTAGTAATCGCATCACACGTCTGGTAATCGTGTCACTAGTCCGGTAACCGTGTCACTAGTGTGGTAACCGTGTCTCTAGGCTAGTAACCGTGTAACTAGTGTGGTAATCGTGTCACTAGTGTAGTAACCGTGTCACTAGTCTTGTAACAGTGTCACTAGGCTAGTAACCGTGTCTCTAGGCAAGTAATATTGTCACTAGTGTGGTAACCGTGTCACTAGTGTGGTAACCGTGTCACTAGGAAAGTAACCGTGCCTCTAGGCTAGTAACATTGCCACTAGGCTAGTAACCGTGTCACTAGTGTGGTAACCGTGTCTCTAGTGTGGTAACCGTGTCATTAAGCCAGTGTCCGTGTCACTAGTGTGGTAACCGTGTCACTAGTCTTGTAACCGTGTCACTATGCTAGTAACCGTGTCTCTAGGCTAGTAACATTGCCACTAGGCTAGTTACCGTGTCACTAGTGTGTTAACCGTGTCACTAGGCAAGTAACCGCGTCACTAGGCAAGTAACCGTGGTGTCATGAAGCCTGTAATAGTGTCACTAGTTCGGCTAACCGTATCACTAGCCTGATAATCGTATCTCTGCACTAGTAATCTGGTAATCGCGTCACTAGCCAGGTAACCGTGTCTCTACACTGGTAACCGTGTCTCTACACTGGCAATTGCGTCACTAGGCTAGCAATCGTATCATTACTCTGACAACCGTGTCAATAAGCTAGTAACCGTGTCACTAGGCTAGTAACTGTGCCATTAGCCTAGTAATTGTTTCAGTAGTCCGGTAACCGTGGCACTATCCTGCTAACCGTGTCTCTACACTGGTAATCGTGTCACTGGGCTAGTAATTGCGTCGCTAGTCCGGTAATCGCGCCACTAGGTTAGTAATTGAGTCATTAGGCTAGTAATAGTGTCACTACTCTGGTTACCGTGCCTCTAGGCTAGTAATCGCGTCATTGACCTGGTAACCGTGTCCTTACACTGGCATCCGTGTCACTAATCAGGTCATCGTGTCATTAGTCCCGTAACCGTGTCACTAGGTTAGTAACCGTATCATTAAGCTAGTAATCGTGTCACTGGCCTGGTAAGCGCGTCCCTACACTGGTAATCGTGTCACTAGGTTAGTAATTGTGTCACTAGGCTAGTAATCGTGTCACTAGGCTAGTAATCGTATAACTAGGCTAGTAATGGCGTTACCAGTCCGGTAACCGGGTCGCTAGGCTACTCACCGTGTCATTAGGCTAGTAATCACGTCACTAGTCCGGTAATCGCGACACTAGCCTGGTAACCGTGCATCTACACTGGTAACCGTGTTTCCACACTGGAGAACGCACCACTAGCCTGATAATCGTGTCACTACACTGGTAATCGTGCCACTACTCCGGTAACCACGTCACTAGTCCGGTAAAAGTGTCAATAGGCTAGTAATCTCATCACTAGTCTGGTAACCATGTCATTAAGCTGGTAAACGTGTCTCTAGCCTAGTAACCGTGTCACTAGTGTGGTAACCGTGTCACTAGGCAAGTAACCGTGTCACTAGGCAAGTAATCGAGTCACTACTGTGGTAACTGTGTCAGTAGGCAAGTAACTGTGTCACTAGGCAAGTAACCGTGTCACTAGGCTAGTAATCGTATAACTAGGCTAGTAATGGCGTTACCAGTCCGGTAACCGGGTCGCTAGGCTACTCACCGTGTCATTAGGCTAGTAATCACGTCACTAGTCCGGTAATCGCGACACTAGCCTGATAATCGTGTCACTACACTGGTAATCGTGCCACTACTCCGGTAACCACGTCACTAGTCCGGTAAAAGTGTCAATAGGCTAGTAATCGTGTCACTAGTCTGGTAACCATGTCATTAAGCTAGTAAACGTGTCTCTAGCCTAGTAACCGTGTCACTAGTGTGATAACCGTGTCACTAGGCAAGTAACCGTGTCCCTAGGCAAGTAACCGTGTCTCTAGGCAAGTAACCGAGTCACTACTGTGGTAACTGTGTCACTAGGCAAGTAACTGTGTCACTAGGCAAGTAACCGTGTCACTAGGCAAGTAACCGTGTCTCTAGGCAAGTAACCGTGTCTCTAGGCAAGTAACCGTGTCACTAGGCTAGTAACCGTGTCACTAGGCTAGTAATCGTATAACTAGGCTAGTAATAGCGTTACCAGTCCGGTAACCGGGTCGCTAGGCTACTCACCGTGTCATTAGGCTAGTAATCACGTCACTAGTCCGGTAATCGCGACACTAGCCTGGTAACCGTGCATCTACACTGGTAACCGTGTTTCCACACTGGAGAACGCACCACTAGCCTGATAATCGTGTCACTACACTGGTAATCGTGCCACTACTCCGGTAACCACGTCACTAGTCCGGTAAAAGTGTCAATAGGCTAGTAATCTCATCACTAGTCTGGTAACCATGTCATTAAGCTAGTAAAAGTGTCTCTAGATTAGTAACCGTGTCACTAGTGTGGTAACCGTGTCACTAGGCAAGTAACCGTGTCACTAGGCAAGTAACCGTGTCTCTAGGCAAGTAACCGTGTCACTAGGCAAGTAACCGTGTCTCTAGGCAAGTAACCGAGTCACTGCTGTGGTAACTGTGTCACTAGCGTTGTAACCGTGTCATTAAGGTAGTAACCGTGTCTCTAGGCTAGTAACCGTGTCACTACTGTGGTAACTGTGTCACTACTGTGGTAACTGTGTCACTAGGCAAGGAACCGTGTCACTAGCCAAGTAACCGCGTCACTAGGCAAGTGACCGTGTCACTAATGTGGTAACTGTGTCACTAGTGTGTTAACCGTGTCATTAAGGTAGTAACCGTGTCTCTAGGCTAGTAACCGCGTAACTAGTGTGGTAACCGTGTCACTAGTGTGGTAACCGTGTCACTAGTCACGTAACCGTGTCACTACTGTGGTAACTGTGTCACTAGGCAAGGAACCGTGTCACTAGCCAAGTAACCGTGTCACTAGGCAACTGGCTGTGTCACTACTGTGTAACTGTGTCACTAGTGTGGTAACCGTATCATTAAGGTAGTAACCGTGTCTCTAGGCTAGTAACCGCGTAACTAGTGTGGTAACCGTGTCACTAGTGTGGTAACCGTGTCACTAGTCACGTAACCGTGTCACTACTGTGGTAACTGTGTCACTAGGCAAGTAACCGTGTCACTAGGCAAGTAACAGTGTCTCTAGGCAAGTAATCGAGTCACTACTGTGGTAACTGTGTCACTAGGCAAGTAACTGTGTCACTAGACAAGTAACCGTGTCACTAGGCAAGTAACCGTGTCTCTAGGCAAGTAACCGTGTCACTAGGCAAGTAACCGTGTCTCTAGGCAAGTAACCGAGTCACTGCTGTGGTAACTGTGTCACTAGCGTTGTAACCGTGTCATTAAGGTAGTAACCGTGTCATTAAGGTAGTAACCGTGTCTCAAGACTAGTAACCGTGTCACTACTGTGGTAACTGTGTCACTAAGCAAGGAACCGTGTCACTAGCCAAGTAACCGTGTCACTAGGCAAGTGACCGTGTCACTACTGTGGTAACTGTGTCACTAGTGTAGTAACCGTGTCATTAAGGTAGTAACCGTGTCACTAGTGTGGTAACCGTGTCACTAGTCACGTAACCGAGTCATTAGTGTGGTAATCGTGTCAATAAGGTAGTACCCATCTCTAGGCTAATAACCGTGTCACTATTCTTGTAACCGTGTCACTAGGCCAGTAACCGTGTCACTAGGCTAGTAACCGTGTCTCCATGCCAGCAACATTGTCACAAGGCTAGTAACCGTGTCATTAGGCAAGTAACCGTGTCACTAGGCTAGTAACCGTGTCACTAGTGTGGTAACTGTAACTAGTGTGTCACTAGGCAAGTAACCGTGTCACTAGGCTAGTAACCGTGTCTCTAGGCTAGTAAGCGTGTCACTAATGTAGTAACTGTCACTAGTGTGGTAACCGTGCCACTAGGCAAGTAACCGTGTCAATAGGCCAGTAACCGTGTCACTACGCTAGTAGCCGTGTCACAAGGCTAGTAACCGTATCACTAGTGTGGTAACCGTTTCATAAGGCTAGTAACCGTGTCTGTAGGCTAGTAAGCGTATCACTAGTCTTGTAGCATAAGAAACCACACTAGTGACACGGTTACTCGCCAAGTGACATAGTTACCAGACTAGTGGCACGGTTACTAGCCTGGATACACAGTTACTAGCCTAGTGACACGGTTACTAGCCTAGTGACACGGTCACAAGACTAGTCACAAGGCTACTTGCCTAGTGACAATGTTACTAGGCCGTTAGAGCCAGGCACCATTTGCTGTCTGTGCGGTGTTGCAGCGCATATTTTCGCGTATAGGGCGCACAGTTTTTAACTATCCGACAAAATATGCATCTTTCCAGAATCCTTATGCAATTTACTGACCTGGCGGAAAGAAAATACTTTGATTTATTGTCTTAACTTGCAATATCAGGGCTTTTGCTGGCCAAATATATTTGATCATCGCCAGCCGCGACAATATGTGCTGCAACACCGCAACGAGAGCAAATGCTGCCTGGCTCTAACGGCACCCCGTGATAAGTTAGAGACAGGCCTGGTAAGGCAGATGTGTGACCCAATTATAGGTATTTAGCCTTTCTAGTGCACACAAAGCGGCCTAAAACACCAACAGTTCATATATTTTTTGTGGCCGCTTGCTCTGTACGCCGCATGACCCCCCCCCCCCCCCCCCTCCCGCCCCCAATCCCTGCCATGTACGTGCATCGGACCGTATCGGTGTACCTGTCACAGCAGCTTCCATTCACTGCATGGCTCAAGCCTCTGCGCGGAGTGGTTCTAGGGGCACCCGTTATAGAATACGTCACGCCACGTATCAAACTGATGATTTTCTGTAACAGATTTATAAACAAAGCTTTGTTGGAAGAGACCGCGCTGCCTCCTGCCATCCCGCCAATGGTGTCGGCTCGCTGGCTATGTCCGGCGCTGGACTCGACAGTCGATATCGCGAGGTCGATATCATAGTGGAACTCCGCTCAATACCCGGGTAAGACGACCGACACCGGTGCACCGACAAGCTACAAGGCGATGTCTATTCATGACGGGAAAACAGGTCGTCTGTGTATAGACAGCAAACACAAACCGTGGTTCGCTGTAGACCTGTAGACCTGCATGCCGCGGGGACGCTAGCCTAGCCTATACATACTCATACGGCCATGCATGGGTTGCCTGTGCTCCAGATATAACCAACTGATGAGGTAAGTAAGTCACCGCATGCATGCATGCGTCCACGAAGACGGGCTGGCATATCCCGGAGGGATGGTTGGTTGGTTGGTTGGTTATTCAGGACGCTTTAACCACATTTGGTCATATCGCGTCAATGGGAGCAGGAAGGGAGAGTGGAGCCATGTCTCCGGGGGTAACCCCCTACTCTTTACGAAGAAAGACATGAGATCTTTATCCTGCGACCACACAGACATGGCCACAGCAGGGCTCGAACCACCGACCCACGTAACGTTAGGTTCTCAGGTGACCAGAACACTCAATGCGAGTGCTTTATCCCGCTGCTCGAGCTGTCGCGCCGGCCCCCCCGGGGGGCTGGTGGAGGAGAGGTAGTTGCTAATGCCGCAATTGCAACACACTGCCTGGGGCGTAGGGGTGCAGCCTGGATGAGACGAATTCTCCGCATTTTGGGTGGGATGTGCTCTCGGAATACGGGGTGAAGGAGTGAAAGGAGGGGGGAAGGGGGCGGGGGAGGGATCATACCTTCTGAAACCTCAGAAATGAAAGTGCCAGAAAGATGGAGGTCGCGGGAAGGGGGTAGCGGGCCAACTTTTATTATGTGGACCTCCCCCCCCCACACCCCTCCCACTGACAATAGAAGGGGGATCTTGCCCAAGGGCCCAAGTCGTATATCAGTCTGTGGTTACTATATTTTGACATCAACATAGAACATTCTGTAGGTTATTACTAATAGCATTACGCACAACCACACATTATCTTCAGGGCGGGGAACAGCTCCGAAGATGTTCCCGACGATGGTTCTGGTCTGAATGACCTGGAGGAGGAGTACCGCCCTCTGGTCCGACACTACAGGCGACACCTGGAGGCCAAGAGGGAAGCTGCGGCGACCTTAACCGACCTGGTGGGTGAACTGGAGCGAGAGACCTTCGACTATAGAAGCCAAGAGAGGGAGGAGTGCGAGGCCGCGGTGGAGGAGCTGGTGACGTCAGTGATGGCCGACGTGGTCCGGGAGCATCCTCTCTTCGGGAATTACACGCTGCGCCATGCCGGGAGTCACTGGGATGGTACCAGGGTGACCTCGCACCCGGACGAGTTCGACCTGGTCGTGTCGCTGACGGGGTTGGTAGCCGAGCGGGATGAGTCCGACGGCGAGTGGAAGGTGTTCGTCTCAGAATTGGCTCTGGACCAATGGAAAGCCGAGGGTGACGTCCTAAAAGAGCTCCCGGACGGCCGTTACCACGTCGACCCCACGCGTTTCCATGACAACTTTCTCAGATACGTGAGCCAGGCGGTGAAGAAGCGCCCCCTGCCGGCGGGCTTACGTCACGGAGGGGTGCTGGGTCCGATAGGAAGCCGGGTCTATAGCTCTCTGCCGGCGGCGACGCTAGCCCTGGCCTGGGGGAAGACAGACTTCGACTTGACTGTGGACATCGTGACCGGGGTGCCTGTGGAGCCCTGGAGGGTGGACTCGCACGTGCGGGAATCCGTCGGGAGGCTGCTGGCGGTGTCTGGTGTGTGTCAGTCCGAAGCACCGGACATGTGCGTGGTGCCAGGGGTTCACAAGTGGCTACTGACTACATCACTGGTGGAGGTAACGGCCTTGACCCGCCTAGGAGCAGACTCCGCTGTCGTCAGGCGCATCAGGGCCCTCAAACTCTTGTCGCGCTGCTTCCTGCAGTGGCGCCCCCTGGAGGATGACGTCACGCGGGCCTGCCGGGCGGTGCGCCAGGTCGTAGCCTCCTCAGGCGGCGGCGGTCGTGCACCGCCCCAGGAGGTAGTGGCGGCACCTGGCGTGGATCTAGCCGGTCTCCAGTCCCCCATCGCCGCCTCTTTGGAGATGGATCGGCTAGCGACGCCTGCCGAGCGAGACGGCGACACATTCGGCGTGGTTCTCTGCCGGTTAGCTGTGTTTCTGACCGCCGTCCACAGGCGGCACTGCGAGCGCCTCCCGCCGAACCACTCCACCACCGACCCGGGCTGCCAGCTGTGCGCCGACTTGGAGGAGACCACGCGGCGGCGGCTCATCCCCGGGGGCCTCCACCCTGCCCTGGGGCGGGCCCTGCGCGAACCCGTCTCCTCCCACCTGTCCGTCACCTCGGCCTACTTCAAGTATTCGGTGATCGGGCACCTGATGGGCTCGCTCGAGTCGCCTGGGCCGCTCAGGGACGCCTGGAGCGCCGCGGACGACATCTACCTGCGGTCGGTCTTGCAGACTTTGGCCGTTCACATGGGGTCGGGAGGGGTCGGGCACCCTCTGCTGGACGTTCCTGCCCATCCAATCGAGCCCATATCCAGTTCCGTGTGGTCCACAAGCGAACTGTGGACCCAGCTGAGGTTGGCTGCTGGCCGACTTGCCCGATAAATATGAGCAAGGAATTACTTACTCATACAGTCATACGCTTCCTGAAGTTGTTTCCAGAATATTTGGCTCTGATATACTTAGGCGTTTGTCGACGAACAAGAACACACAAATTGTATGCAAGAAATAACGGGGCATTTTTTGAAGCCACTGTTTTTTGGGCCAGACTGATCCATCTCGTGTGGGAAAGTGCGGCTTTCTATACATAATAAAGATTGAACTCATTTCTGTCACGTTCATGCGTTGCCTTAATTGATCCTGGTAGAGTCGATTCGAAAAGTGACAATCACACAACACAATGCAACGTGTACTTAGTCTTTATTGAAGCTATGCGATCCAGGACAAGATGCGCAAACAATGTAAGCTGATTACAAGCAGCAACATGTTGCCGTGCGCTACACACATTAAGGCACTTGTACAGCGCTGAGTATCTCAAATACGGTTTTTATCCCAAGCCATTTAAACGTAAATTTTACTGAATTCTACAAAAATGTGCATACTACATATCTGCTGCATGGATTTGCAAGCATGCCTCTGTGGGTGGTAGTACCCCTCTCAGGCGGCCTTCTGTGGGTGGTAGTACCCATCTCAGACGGCACTCTGTGGGTGGTAGTACCCCTCTCAGGCGGCCCTCTGTGGGTGGTAGTACCCCTCTCAGGCGGCCCTCTGTGGGTGGTAGTACCCCCCTCAAAAGGCCCTTTGCGGGTGGTAGTACCCCTCTCAGGCGGCCCTTTGTGGGTGGTAGCACCCCGCTCAAGCGGCCCCCTGTGGTTGGTAGCACCCCGCTCAAGCGGCCCTTTGCGGGTGTTAGTACCCCGCTCAAGCGGCCCTTTGTGGGTGGTAGCACCCCGCTCAAGCGGCCCCCTGTGGTTGGTAGCACCCCGCTCAAGCGGCCCTTTGTGGGTGTGAGTACCCCGCTCAAGCGGCCCTTTGTGGATGGTGGCATTCATAACATCCGTATCATGATTATATACGCCACGGGTTAACTGAGCAGGCTTTAATCTGCCTAAACAATAGTGAAATAAGACAATATGTACAACGAAATAAGAATCTAGTGAGCATATGACACTGATATACAACTTTAACCACTAATAACGACACGGCGTTAATTATACAAACATTGATATAGGTAATACGAAATATAGCAGGTTCTACCCAAAAATACCGCTTTACTTTTGATATAATCAAACACACGTTAAGCATTTATAGAAACATTAACAAAAGAAGGCCTTTAATAGTGGGTGTACATGTACATATATAGATTATATTATAGTAACTTAATTAAGTGGTATGTGATCCGCTCTGTTCAAAGTCTTCGTTTTGTGCGCACAACCATTAGATAGGTGGCGCTGCGTGTGACGTCACTATAGGGTATGGCCAGCATCCGCTTTCAGCTCAGTGGTCGTATTCTGCCAGCAGCTGCTTAAGCGCGTCCTGGTGATAGATTGGAAGCTGCCCGGTAGCCTGCGACAACGAAAATGGGTTGACGCTTCGGATGGAAAGGCCCAGCAATGGGTGTGGTACCCCTCCGCCTCCTCCCTCCACCATGTCAGGTAGCATGCGCCTCAAGAATGTCAGCAGGTAGTTCTCTTCATCTGTGTCCCAGGGAATCAGTTGCTGTCTCACCTGGTCGGTGGCCTTTCCCTGGGTCAGGTCCCCCAGCACGCGGCACTTTAGGTAGGCCGAGTTGATGGACACGTGGGCCGGGGTGGGCTCGCCCAGAGCCTTCCCCAGGGCCGGATGGAGGTGCTTGGGCTGCAGTGTCTTCGTACGCTCCTCCAGGTCCTGGCACAGCCGGCAGTCCTCGGCGGAGTGATTCAAGGGGAGCATGTCGCGGTGTCGCCTGTCGACTGCGGCTAGGATCATCGCCAGGGGGCTATGCTTGAACGCCCGCGCGTCTTGCCGTCTCGGTAGGTCCACAAGCTGCCCCTTTTCAAGGGAGCCCGCCACACAGCCTATCAGCTTATCCCAGCCCATCCACCTCAGAGAGGCAGGCATGGTAAGGGGGTCGGCATTTAGGGCCGCTAGGCTCTGCACGGCAACCTCGAAACGTTGGACGTCATCCGGCAGGGGGCCCCACTGCAGGGGGTGACGAGCCAGGAGCTTGACGGCCCGGACTCGATTGACGACCAATGGTATGGCCTTGATTAAGATAAGCTCCACCGCAGAGGGGCTGTCAACCCATGTATCCTTGGGGACAAGGCGGAAATAATCATCGTTGTGGGGAGTAATCCGGGCGTCATCTCCTTCTAACAGAGTGCGCAAGGTTTCCCGGATGGCCGGCTGTATACGGTGCCCGGGTATGGACACCGCGGCGGTGATGTCCGCGGTCAGCTCGAAAGGCGTCCCCTCCCCTCCCAGGCCCTCCCAGGTCAAGGTCAAGGTCGCCGCCGGTCCACTTCCGAAGACTCCGTCGGTACATCGGCACATAGCTTATAGGTGCACCGGTACTTTGCATGCCGGCACACCGACACATGGCTTCTCGGAACATCGGCAAATAGTTTGTAGGCGCACCGGCACGTATCTTGTCGATACACCGGCACATAGATTGTCGGTACACCAGTACTTGGCGTGTCGGTGCACGGGTAAATAGCTTGTCGGTACACCGGCACATGGCTTGTCGGTGCATCCTTATATAGCTTGTCGGTACACAGGCACATAGCTTGTCGGTATACCGGCACACATCTTGTCGGTATATCCGCACTTGACGTATCGGTACATCGGCACGTAGGTTGTCGGCACACCGACAATTGGCTTGTCGGTACACCGGCATATAGCTTATCGGTACACCGGCATATAATTTATCGAGACACCGGCACATAGCTTGTCAGTATAACCGCATCAGGCGTGTCGGTACATCGGCACATCGGTTGTCGGCACACCAACAATTGGCTCGTCGGTATATCGGCACATAGCTTGTCGGTATACCTGCACTAGGCGTGTCGGTACATCGGCACATAGGTTGTTGGCGCATTGACAGTTGGATTGTCGGTACTCCGGCATATAGCTGGTCGGTACTCCGGCACATAGCTCGTCGATATACCCGCAACTTGCTTGTCGGTAGATCGGCACATAGCTCGTCGGTACATCGGCACACAGCTTGTCGGTATACCGGCACACATCTTGTCGGTATACCCGCACTTGGCGTGTCGATACATCGGCGCATAGGTTGTCGGCACACCGGCACATGGCGTGGAACAAGTGAGTACACATCTCTATACTATACACATTGCAGTGGTCTCGCATTTGTCATGGCTTGCTTGCTTGCTTGCTTGCGGTGAAGAGCCCGGAACAGCTCATCAGATATTTCTTCAGCCCCCACCCCCCAGTTCTCTCTCAATAGTTCACACGGTTAGCGTGAAACAAATTACGAGGGGTGGGGCATCGTAGCACCTTTAAGAAGAAGCTTTACCTGCCACCTCGCTTCCTAATTCGACACGAAATATTTCATTGACAACCCTAAAATCAGTTTATATTCGTCAGCTTCAACCAAAGACAACAGAATTTGGCTTACTTACAGTCCTGTTTCCAAGATAATTCACATCATGCAAGCAAATTTCGCTGTATCCGCTGTGCCGTTTACCTTGTCATCTGTCATGTCCGTGGGCGATAGCAATGCTGGTATTTTGGGAGGGGGATTAGGTTGGGCAAACGCCGAGCGGAAACTCAATGTATAAGCGTTTCCTGGCCTCCTATCAAAAGTTACTTTACGATACCTACCACACAAGTCACTGAATCAATGACATGTTTATAACAGCAAACAGGACAAGAGTTGACGAGTTTGAGCTGTTTGAAAATCTGAGGCAGTGCACTGTTGCCACCTGCCGCCCCCCTTGCTCTCTGACAACACACTAAACTTCCCATGATGACTATGGTTCGATTTTCGCGCATGCGCGGAGTCTTCCAAGCCCTTCCCTGTGTGGCGCCCCGTACGTCTGTCTGAGTCAGGCGACAGCAACGACCATCTCGTGAGAGCAAGAGACCAGCTGTGTTGAGAAAATGCTATATTTAGCCTCGGCAAAAACCAACGACGAGACGTTGACGGAATCACTTTCCCTTTCTTCTGGCCGCCCTACTCCCACCCACCCACCCACTGTCTCTCCGCTTCAGCTCAACTTGTATAGGATACAGCAGCGAAGCCAGCGCCGTTCGGCCTCCACCTCTGCTACTCAAATGATCTAGTCATGACAAGGACGGCATAACTGCTCGTATGTCGCTGGCGTCTCCCCCAATACCCTGTATGACAGGAGACCCGGGAGATCTACGTCACGCCCGGGTGGGGTGGGGTGGGGTGGGGTGGGATGGGGGCCACCGTATATTGGTCAGTTAATACAATGTACGCGGGTTCCATCCACGACTTGGGAAAGACATTTGATATGCCTAGGAAGGAACAAAGGATCCCCAGAATCATTGCTTGGTGGGTGAGCCTGGCAAGGCACGTCTAAAAGTGAGGTTGGCAGTTGGTTGAATATTGAGGACCCCCATGCTGGCGATATCAAGTCAATATGAGAAGGAAGGGAAGAGCGGAGCCATGTCCCCGGGGTAACTCCCTACCGTTTGCGAAGAAGGACATGTTTATCCCGCGACCAAACACGCCAAAGACTTGATGAGAGCAGGGCTGGAATCAGCGATCCACGTGCCGTTAGGCTATCCTTAAAGTTTTGGAGTGCTCTTCATGAGAGGCCCATCTACATGCGCCCGGCAATACTGGTCTTTGTTTTTGCTGCCTTGTGATTGGTTGGAAAGCTGGATTGTCACTTACGCTCGTTGCCCGGGTTTGAACTTTAAATTGAAATTGAGAGGGTTTTTTAAAGGTCAACCCGTGGCCACTGAATTAGGTCGGCGGCTTGAGTGAATGGGAATTGCATATCCCAATGCCGACCCAGGGTGGAGTTATAAAAAAAAAAAAAAAAAAAAAAAAAAGGGTAAAAAGTGTCTTTAGCGAAATGGTGTGTATTAGGGTGTTATGTCGGCTCCTAGATTTCTGGAGCATGACATTTTTGTGAGATTTCGGTCAATTTTGCTGGTGGAATTTCCGGGGGTATGCGGCATGGTACACGTTGGGATGACAGGTCTTGCATGGGACTACAATGCAAACTGGCCACCCCGAAGTGGACCGGCGAAAAAGGCATGTATCGATGATGGCTTGGGTTGCCCTCCACAACTAGGTAACCGCAGGGAGGAATCGGGATGCGGGCGGGGTGTGGAATCTGGATCCGTGGGACAACTCGGGACGCGATGGATGGAATGTGGTTTCGTCGGATAAATCGGTATCTGTAGGATCTAACCGGGATCCCAATTGAATCATTGAATCAGTATCCGGGCGGGCGGGCGGGGGGTTGGGGGGGGGGGCAGCGGGAAAGGAGCGCAGGTGCGGTGGGGTGGGGGGGGGGGGGCGAGAGGAGGGAGGGGGGAGCTGCGGCACATAGCCGTGGGTTAAATACAGCCACGACCAAGGGTAGGAGGGGAGATATTGTCATGGGTTTAATACAACCCTGACAAAGTGTCTCCTTATGGTGGGGGCACATTGTCACCACTGCCGTAACATTACCACCACTGTGCTTACATCGTCACTACTGCGGTTATATGGTCACTACTTTGGTTACATTGCTAGTAACTATGTCACTAGCCTAGTAATCGTGTCACTACTCCGGTAACCATGTCACTTGTCTGGTAATCGTGTCACTAGGCTAGTAACCGTGTGTCTACACTAGTAATCGCATCACACGTCTGGTAATCGTGTCACTAGTCCGGTAACCGTGTCACTAGTGTGGTAACCGTGTCTCTAGGCTAGTAACCGTGTAACTAGTGTGGTAATCGTGTCACTAGTGTAGTAACCGTGTCACTAGTCTTGTAACAGTGTCACTAGGCTAGTAACCGTGTCTCTAGGCAAGTAATATTGTCACTAGTGTGGTAACCGTGTCACTAGTGTGGTAACCGTGTCACTAGGAAAGTAACCGTGCCTCTAGGCTAGTAACATTGCCACTAGGCTAGTAACCGTGTCACTAGTGTGGTAACCGTGTCTCTAGTGTGGTAACCGTGTCATTAAGCCAGTGTCCGTGTCACTAGTGTGGTAACCGTGTCACTAGTCTTGTAACCGTGTCACTATGCTAGTAACCGTGTCTCTAGGCTAGTAACATTGCCACTAGGCTAGTTACCGTGTCACTAGTGTGTTAACCGTGTCACTAGGCAAGTAACCGCGTCACTAGGCAAGTAACCGTGGTGTCATGAAGCCTGTAATAGTGTCACTAGTTCGGCTAACCGTATCACTAGCCTGATAATCGTATCTCTGCACTAGTAATCTGGTAATCGCGTCACTAGCCAGGTAACCGTGTCTCTACACTGGTAACCGTGTCTCTACACTGGCAATTGCGTCACTAGGCTAGCAATCGTATCATTACTCTGACAACCGTGTCAATAAGCTAGTAACCGTGTCACTAGGCTAGTAACTGTGCCATTAGCCTAGTAATTGTTTCAGTAGTCCGGTAACCGTGGCACTATCCTGCTAACCGTGTCTCTACACTGGTAATCGTGTCACTGGGCTAGTAATTGCGTCGCTAGTCCGGTAATCGCGCCACTAGGTTAGTAATTGAGTCATTAGGCTAGTAATAGTGTCACTACTCTGGTTACCGTGCCTCTAGGCTAGTAATCGCGTCATTGACCTGGTAACCGTGTCCTTACACTGGCATCCGTGTCACTAATCAGGTCATCGTGTCATTAGTCCCGTAACCGTGTCACTAGGTTAGTAACCGTATCATTAAGCTAGTAATCGTGTCACTGGCCTGGTAAGCGCGTCCCTACACTGGTAATCGTGTCACTAGGTTAGTAATTGTGTCACTAGGCTAGTAATCGTGTCACTAGGCTAGTAATCGTATAACTAGGCTAGTAATGGCGTTACCAGTCCGGTAACCGGGTCGCTAGGCTACTCACCGTGTCATTAGGCTAGTAATCACGTCACTAGTCCGGTAATCGCGACACTAGCCTGGTAACCGTGCATCTACACTGGTAACCGTGTTTCCACACTGGAGAACGCACCACTAGCCTGATAATCGTGTCACTACACTGGTAATCGTGCCACTACTCCGGTAACCACGTCACTAGTCCGGTAAAAGTGTCAATAGGCTAGTAATCTCATCACTAGTCTGGTAACCATGTCATTAAGCTGGTAAACGTGTCTCTAGCCTAGTAACCGTGTCACTAGTGTGGTAACCGTGTCACTAGGCAAGTAACCGTGTCACTAGGCAAGTAATCGAGTCACTACTGTGGTAACTGTGTCAGTAGGCAAGTAACTGTGTCACTAGGCAAGTAACCGTGTCACTAGGCTAGTAATCGTATAACTAGGCTAGTAATGGCGTTACCAGTCCGGTAACCGGGTCGCTAGGCTACTCACCGTGTCATTAGGCTAGTAATCACGTCACTAGTCCGGTAATCGCGACACTAGCCTGATAATCGTGTCACTACACTGGTAATCGTGCCACTACTCCGGTAACCACGTCACTAGTCCGGTAAAAGTGTCAATAGGCTAGTAATCGTGTCACTAGTCTGGTAACCATGTCATTAAGCTAGTAAACGTGTCTCTAGCCTAGTAACCGTGTCACTAGTGTGATAACCGTGTCACTAGGCAAGTAACCGTGTCCCTAGGCAAGTAACCGTGTCTCTAGGCAAGTAACCGAGTCACTACTGTGGTAACTGTGTCACTAGGCAAGTAACTGTGTCACTAGGCAAGTAACCGTGTCACTAGGCAAGTAACCGTGTCTCTAGGCAAGTAACCGTGTCTCTAGGCAAGTAACCGTGTCACTAGGCTAGTAACCGTGTCACTAGGCTAGTAATCGTATAACTAGGCTAGTAATAGCGTTACCAGTCCGGTAACCGGGTCGCTAGGCTACTCACCGTGTCATTAGGCTAGTAATCACGTCACTAGTCCGGTAATCGCGACACTAGCCTGGTAACCGTGCATCTACACTGGTAACCGTGTTTCCACACTGGAGAACGCACCACTAGCCTGATAATCGTGTCACTACACTGGTAATCGTGCCACTACTCCGGTAACCACGTCACTAGTCCGGTAAAAGTGTCAATAGGCTAGTAATCTCATCACTAGTCTGGTAACCATGTCATTAAGCTAGTAAAAGTGTCTCTAGATTAGTAACCGTGTCACTAGTGTGGTAACCGTGTCACTAGGCAAGTAACCGTGTCACTAGGCAAGTAACCGTGTCTCTAGGCAAGTAACCGTGTCACTAGGCAAGTAACCGTGTCTCTAGGCAAGTAACCGAGTCACTGCTGTGGTAACTGTGTCACTAGCGTTGTAACCGTGTCATTAAGGTAGTAACCGTGTCTCTAGGCTAGTAACCGTGTCACTACTGTGGTAACTGTGTCACTACTGTGGTAACTGTGTCACTAGGCAAGGAACCGTGTCACTAGCCAAGTAACCGCGTCACTAGGCAAGTGACCGTGTCACTAATGTGGTAACTGTGTCACTAGTGTGTTAACCGTGTCATTAAGGTAGTAACCGTGTCTCTAGGCTAGTAACCGCGTAACTAGTGTGGTAACCGTGTCACTAGTGTGGTAACCGTGTCACTAGTCACGTAACCGTGTCACTACTGTGGTAACTGTGTCACTAGGCAAGGAACCGTGTCACTAGCCAAGTAACCGTGTCACTAGGCAACTGGCTGTGTCACTACTGTGTAACTGTGTCACTAGTGTGGTAACCGTATCATTAAGGTAGTAACCGTGTCTCTAGGCTAGTAACCGCGTAACTAGTGTGGTAACCGTGTCACTAGTGTGGTAACCGTGTCACTAGTCACGTAACCGTGTCACTACTGTGGTAACTGTGTCACTAGGCAAGTAACCGTGTCACTAGGCAAGTAACAGTGTCTCTAGGCAAGTAATCGAGTCACTACTGTGGTAACTGTGTCACTAGGCAAGTAACTGTGTCACTAGACAAGTAACCGTGTCACTAGGCAAGTAACCGTGTCTCTAGGCAAGTAACCGTGTCACTAGGCAAGTAACCGTGTCTCTAGGCAAGTAACCGAGTCACTGCTGTGGTAACTGTGTCACTAGCGTTGTAACCGTGTCATTAAGGTAGTAACCGTGTCATTAAGGTAGTAACCGTGTCTCAAGACTAGTAACCGTGTCACTACTGTGGTAACTGTGTCACTAAGCAAGGAACCGTGTCACTAGCCAAGTAACCGTGTCACTAGGCAAGTGACCGTGTCACTACTGTGGTAACTGTGTCACTAGTGTAGTAACCGTGTCATTAAGGTAGTAACCGTGTCACTAGTGTGGTAACCGTGTCACTAGTCACGTAACCGAGTCATTAGTGTGGTAATCGTGTCAATAAGGTAGTACCCATCTCTAGGCTAATAACCGTGTCACTATTCTTGTAACCGTGTCACTAGGCCAGTAACCGTGTCACTAGGCTAGTAACCGTGTCTCCATGCCAGCAACATTGTCACAAGGCTAGTAACCGTGTCATTAGGCAAGTAACCGTGTCACTAGGCTAGTAACCGTGTCACTAGTGTGGTAACTGTAACTAGTGTGTCACTAGGCAAGTAACCGTGTCACTAGGCTAGTAACCGTGTCTCTAGGCTAGTAAGCGTGTCACTAATGTAGTAACTGTCACTAGTGTGGTAACCGTGCCACTAGGCAAGTAACCGTGTCAATAGGCCAGTAACCGTGTCACTACGCTAGTAGCCGTGTCACAAGGCTAGTAACCGTATCACTAGTGTGGTAACCGTTTCATAAGGCTAGTAACCGTGTCTGTAGGCTAGTAAGCGTATCACTAGTCTTGTAGCATAAGAAACCACACTAGTGACACGGTTACTCGCCAAGTGACATAGTTACCAGACTAGTGGCACGGTTACTAGCCTGGATACACAGTTACTAGCCTAGTGACACGGTTACTAGCCTAGTGACACGGTCACAAGACTAGTCACAAGGCTACTTGCCTAGTGACAATGTTACTAGGCCGTTAGAGCCAGGCACCATTTGCTGTCTGTGCGGTGTTGCAGCGCATATTTTCGCGTATAGGGCGCACAGTTTTTAACTATCCGACAAAATATGCATCTTTCCAGAATCCTTATGCAATTTACTGACCTGGCGGAAAGAAAATACTTTGATTTATTGTCTTAACTTGCAATATCAGGGCTTTTGCTGGCCAAATATATTTGATCATCGCCAGCCGCGACAATATGTGCTGCAACACCGCAACGAGAGCAAATGCTGCCTGGCTCTAACGGCACCCCGTGATAAGTTAGAGACAGGCCTGGTAAGGCAGATGTGTGACCCAATTATAGGTATTTAGCCTTTCTAGTGCACACAAAGCGGCCTAAAACACCAACAGTTCATATATTTTTTGTGGCCGCTTGCTCTGTACGCCGCATGACCCCCCCCCCCCCCCCCCTCCCGCCCCCAATCCCTGCCATGTACGTGCATCGGACCGTATCGGTGTACCTGTCACAGCAGCTTCCATTCACTGCATGGCTCAAGCCTCTGCGCGGAGTGGTTCTAGGGGCACCCGTTATAGAATACGTCACGCCACGTATCAAACTGATGATTTTCTGTAACAGATTTATAAACAAAGCTTTGTTGGAAGAGACCGCGCTGCCTCCTGCCATCCCGCCAATGGTGTCGGCTCGCTGGCTATGTCCGGCGCTGGACTCGACAGTCGATATCGCGAGGTCGATATCATAGTGGAACTCCGCTCAATACCCGGGTAAGACGACCGACACCGGTGCACCGACAAGCTACAAGGCGATGTCTATTCATGACGGGAAAACAGGTCGTCTGTGTATAGACAGCAAACACAAACCGTGGTTCGCTGTAGACCTGTAGACCTGCATGCCGCGGGGACGCTAGCCTAGCCTATACATACTCATACGGCCATGCATGGGTTGCCTGTGCTCCAGATATAACCAACTGATGAGGTAAGTAAGTCACCGCATGCATGCATGCGTCCACGAAGACGGGCTGGCATATCCCGGAGGGATGGTTGGTTGGTTGGTTGGTTATTCAGGACGCTTTAACCACATTTGGTCATATCGCGTCAATGGGAGCAGGAAGGGAGAGTGGAGCCATGTCTCCGGGGGTAACCCCCTACTCTTTACGAAGAAAGACATGAGATCTTTATCCTGCGACCACACAGACATGGCCACAGCAGGGCTCGAACCACCGACCCACGTAACGTTAGGTTCTCAGGTGACCAGAACACTCAATGCGAGTGCTTTATCCCGCTGCTCGAGCTGTCGCGCCGGCCCCCCCGGGGGGCTGGTGGAGGAGAGGTAGTTGCTAATGCCGCAATTGCAACACACTGCCTGGGGCGTAGGGGTGCAGCCTGGATGAGACGAATTCTCCGCATTTTGGGTGGGATGTGCTCTCGGAATACGGGGTGAAGGAGTGAAAGGAGGGGGGAAGGGGGCGGGGGAGGGATCATACCTTCTGAAACCTCAGAAATGAAAGTGCCAGAAAGATGGAGGTCGCGGGAAGGGGGTAGCGGGCCAACTTTTATTATGTGGACCTCCCCCCCCCACACCCCTCCCACTGACAATAGAAGGGGGATCTTGCCCAAGGGCCCAAGTCGTATATCAGTCTGTGGTTACTATATTTTGACATCAACATAGAACATTCTGTAGGTTATTACTAATAGCATTACGCACAACCACACATTATCTTCAGGGCGGGGAACAGCTCCGAAGATGTTCCCGACGATGGTTCTGGTCTGAATGACCTGGAGGAGGAGTACCGCCCTCTGGTCCGACACTACAGGCGACACCTGGAGGCCAAGAGGGAAGCTGCGGCGACCTTAACCGACCTGGTGGGTGAACTGGAGCGAGAGACCTTCGACTATAGAAGCCAAGAGAGGGAGGAGTGCGAGGCCGCGGTGGAGGAGCTGGTGACGTCAGTGATGGCCGACGTGGTCCGGGAGCATCCTCTCTTCGGGAATTACACGCTGCGCCATGCCGGGAGTCACTGGGATGGTACCAGGGTGACCTCGCACCCGGACGAGTTCGACCTGGTCGTGTCGCTGACGGGGTTGGTAGCCGAGCGGGATGAGTCCGACGGCGAGTGGAAGGTGTTCGTCTCAGAATTGGCTCTGGACCAATGGAAAGCCGAGGGTGACGTCCTAAAAGAGCTCCCGGACGGCCGTTACCACGTCGACCCCACGCGTTTCCATGACAACTTTCTCAGATACGTGAGCCAGGCGGTGAAGAAGCGCCCCCTGCCGGCGGGCTTACGTCACGGAGGGGTGCTGGGTCCGATAGGAAGCCGGGTCTATAGCTCTCTGCCGGCGGCGACGCTAGCCCTGGCCTGGGGGAAGACAGACTTCGACTTGACTGTGGACATCGTGACCGGGGTGCCTGTGGAGCCCTGGAGGGTGGACTCGCACGTGCGGGAATCCGTCGGGAGGCTGCTGGCGGTGTCTGGTGTGTGTCAGTCCGAAGCACCGGACATGTGCGTGGTGCCAGGGGTTCACAAGTGGCTACTGACTACATCACTGGTGGAGGTAACGGCCTTGACCCGCCTAGGAGCAGACTCCGCTGTCGTCAGGCGCATCAGGGCCCTCAAACTCTTGTCGCGCTGCTTCCTGCAGTGGCGCCCCCTGGAGGATGACGTCACGCGGGCCTGCCGGGCGGTGCGCCAGGTCGTAGCCTCCTCAGGCGGCGGCGGTCGTGCACCGCCCCAGGAGGTAGTGGCGGCACCTGGCGTGGATCTAGCCGGTCTCCAGTCCCCCATCGCCGCCTCTTTGGAGATGGATCGGCTAGCGACGCCTGCCGAGCGAGACGGCGACACATTCGGCATGGTTCTCTGCCGGTTAGCTGTGTTTCTGACCGCCGTCCACAGGCGGCACTGCGAGCGCCTCCCGCCGAACCACTCCACCACCGACCCGGGCTGCCAGCTGTGCGCCGACTTGGAGGAGACCACGCGGCGGCGGCTCATCCCCGGGGGCCTCCACCCTGCCCTGGGGCGGGCCCTGCGCGAACCCGTCTCCTCCCACCTGTCCGTCACCTCGGCCTACTTCAAGTATTCGGTGATCGGGCACCTGATGGGCTCGCTCGAGTCGCCTGGGCCGCTCAGGGACGCCTGGAGCGCCGCGGACGACATCTACCTGCGGTCGGTCTTGCAGACTTTGGCCGTTCACATGGGGTCGGGAGGGGTCGGGCACCCTCTGCTGGACGTTCCTGCCCATCCAATCGAGCCCATATCCAGTTCCGTGTGGTCCACAAGCGAACTGTGGACCCAGCTGAGGTTGGCTGCTGGCCGACTTGCCCGATAAATATGAGCAAGGAATTACTTACTCATACAGTCATACGCTTCCTGAAGTTGTTTCCAGAATATTTGGCTCTGATATACTTAGGCGTTTGTCGACGAACAAGAACACACAAATTGTATGCAAGAAATAACGGGGCATTTTTTGAAGCCACTGTTTTTTGGGCCAGACTGATCCATCTCGTGTGGGAAAGTGCGGCTTTCTATACATAATAAAGATTGAACTCATTTCTGTCACGTTCATGCGTTGCCTTAATTGATCCTGGTAGAGTCGATTCGAAAAGTGACAATCACACAACACAATGCAACGTGTACTTAGTCTTTATTGAAGCTATGCTATCCAGGACAAGATGCGCAAACAATGTAAGCTGATTACAAGCAGCAACATGTTGCCGTGCGCTACACACATTAAGGCACTTGTACAGCGCTGAGTATCTCAAATACGGTTTTTGTCCCAGACCATTTAAACGTAAATTTTACTGAATTCTACAAAAATGTGCATACTACATATCTGCTGCATGGATTTGCAAGCATGCCTCTGTGGGTGGTAGTACCCCTCTCAGGCGGCCTTCTGTGGGTGGTAGTACCCATCTCAGACGGCACTCTGTGGGTGGTAGTACCCCTCTCAGGCGGCCCTCTGTGGGTGGTAGTACCCCTCTCAGGCGGCCCTCTGTGGGTGGTAGTACCCCCCTCAAAAGGCCCTTTGCGGGTGGTAGTACCCCTCTCAGGCGGCCCTTTGTGGGTGGTAGCACCCCGCTCAAGCGGCCCTTAGCGGGTGGTAGTACCCCCGTCAAGCGGCCTTTGTGGGTGGTAGTACCCCGCTCAAGCGGCCCTTTGTGGGTGGTAGCAACCCGCTCAATCGGCCCGTTGCGGGTGTTAGTACCCCGCTCAAGCGGCCCTTTGCGGGTGGTAGCACCCTTCTCAGGCGGCCGTTTGCGGGTGGTAGTACCCCGCTCAAGCGGCCGTTTGCGGGTGGTAGCACCCCGCTCAAGCGGTCCTTTGTGGGTGGTAGTACCCCGCTCAAGCGGCCCTTTGCGGGTGGTAGCACCCCGCTCAAGCGGCCCTTTGCGGGTGGTAGCACCCCGCTCAAGCGGCCCTCTGTGGTTGGTAGTACCCCGCTCAAGCGGCCCTCTGTGGTTGGTAGTACCCCGCTCAAGCGGCCCTTTGTGGGTGTGAGTACCCCGCTCAAGCGGCCCCCTGTGGTTGGTAGCACCCCGCTCAAGCGGCCCTTTGCGGGTGTTAGTACCCCGCTCAAGCGGCCCTTTGTGGGTGGTAGCACCCCGCTCAAGCGGCCCCCTGTGGTTGGTAGCACCCCGCTCAAGCGGCCCTTTGTGGGTGTGAGTACCCCGCTCAAGCGGCCCTTTGTGGATGGTGGCATTCATAACATCCGTATCATGATTATATACGCCACGGGTTAACTGAGCAGGCTTTAATCTGCCTAAACAATAGTGAAATAAGACAATATGTACAACGAAATAAGAATCTAGTGAGCATATGACACTGATATACAACTTTAACCACTAATAACGACACGGCGTTAATTATACAAACATTGATATAGGTAATACGAAATATAGCAGGTTCTACCCAAAAATACCGCTTTACTTTTGATATAATCAAACACACGTTAAGCATTTATAGAAACGTTAACAAAAGAAGGCCTTTAATAGTGGGTGTACATGTACATATATAGCTTATATTATAGTAACTTAATTAAGGGGTATGTGATCCGCTCTGTTCAAAGTCTTCGTTTTGTGCGCACAACCATTAGATAGGTGGCGCTGCGTGTGACGTCACTATAGGGTATGGCCAGCATCCGCTTTCAGCTCAGTGGTCGTATTCTGCCAGCAGCTGCTTAAGCGCGTCCTGGTGATAGATTGGAAGCTGCCCGGTAGCCTGCGACAACGAAAATGGGTTGACGCTTCGGATGGAAAGGCCCAGCAATGGGTGTGGTACCCCTCCGCCTCCTCCCTCCACCATGTCAGGTAGCATGCGCCTCAAGAATTTCAGCAGGTAGTTCTCTTCATCATCTGTGTCCCAGGGAATCAGTCGCTGTCTCACCTGGTCGGTGGCCACTCCCTGGGTCAGATCCCCCAGCACGCGGCACTTCAGGTAGGCCGAGTTGATGGACACGTGGGCCGGGGTGGGCTCGCCCAGAGCCTTCCCCAGGGCCGGATGGAGGTGCTTGGGCTGCAGTGTCTTCGTACGCTCCTCCAGGTCCTGGCACAGCTGGCAGTCATCGGCGGAGTGATTCAGTGGGAGCATGTCGCGGTGTCGCCTGTCGACCGCGGCTAGGATCATCGCCAGGGGGCTATGCTTGAACGCCCGCGCGTCTTGCCGTCTCGGTAGGTCGACAAGCTGCCCCCTTTCAACGGAGCCCGCCACACAGTCTATCAGCTCATCCCAGCCCATCCACCTCAGAGAGGCAGGCATGGCAGGGGGGTCGGCATTTAGGGCCGCTAGGCTCTGCACGGCAACCTCGAAACGTTGGACGTCATCCGGCAGGGGGCCCCACTGCAGGGGGTGACGAGCCAGGAGCTTGACGGCCCGGACTCGATTGACGACCAATGGTATGGCCTTGATTAAGATAAGCTCCACCGCAGAGGGGCTGTCAACCCATGTATCCTTGGGGACAAGGCGGAAATAATCATCGTTGTGGGGATTAATCCGGGCGTCATCTCCTTCTAACAGAGTGCGCAAGGTTTCCCGGATGGCCGGCTGTATACGGTGCCCGGGTATGGACACCGCGGCGGTGATGTCCGCGGTCAGCTCGAAAGGCGTCCCCTCCCCTCCCAGGCCCTCCCAGGTCAAGGTCAAGGTCGCCGCCGGTCCACTTCCGAAGACTCCGTCGGTACATCGGCACATAGCTTATAGGTGCACCGGTACTTTGCATGCCGGCACACCGACACATGGCTTCTCGGAACATCGGCAAATAGTTTGTAGGCGCACCGGCACGTATCTTGTCGATACACCGGCACATAGATTGTCGGTACACCAGTACTTGGCGTGTCGGTGCACGGGTAAATAGCTTGTCGGTACACCGGCACATGGCTTGTCGGTGCATCCTTATATAGCTTGTCGGTACACAGGCACATAGCTTGTCGGTATACCGGCACATATCTTGTCGGTATATCCGCACTTGACGTATCGGTACATCGGCACGTAGGTTGTCGGCACACCGACAATTGGCTTGTCGGTACACCGGCATATAGCTTATCGGTACACCGGCATATAATTTATCGAGACACCGGCACATAGCTTGTCAGTATAACCGCATCAGGCGTGTCGGTACATCGGCACATCGGTTGTCGGCACACCAACAATTGGCTCGTCGGTATATCGGCACATAGCTTGTCGGTATACCTGCACTAGGCGTGTCGGTACATCGGCACATAGGTTGTTGGCGCATTGACAGTTGGATTGTCGGTACTCCGGCATATAGCTGGTCGGTACTCCGGCACATAGCTCGTCGATATACCCGCAACTTGCTTGTCGGTAGATCGGCACATAGCTCGTCGGTACATCGGCACACAGCTTGTCGGTATACCGGCACACATCTTGTCGGTATACCCGCACTTGGCGTGTCGATACATCGGCGCATAGGTTGTCGGCACACCGGCACATGGCGTGGAACAAGTGAGTACACATCTCTATACTATACACATTGCAGTGGTCTCGCATTTGTCATGGCTTGCTTGCTTGCTTGCTTGCGGTGAAGAGCCCGGAACAGCTCATCAGATATTTCTTCAGCCCCCACCCCCCAGTTCTCTCTCAATAGTTCACACGGTTAGCGTGAAACAAATTACGAGGGGTGGGGCATCGTAGCACCGTGCGGAGTACGAAGAAGCTTTACCTGCCACCTCGCTTCCTAATTCGACACGAAATATTTCATTGACAACCCTAAAATCAGTTTATATTCGTCAGCTTCAACCAAAGACAACAGAATTTGGCTTACTTACAGTCCTGTTTCCAAGATAATTCACATCATGCAAGCAAATTTCGCTGTATCCGCTGTGCCGTTTACCTTGTCATCTGTCATGTCCGTGGGCGATAGCAATGCTGGTATTTTGGGAGGGGGATTAGGTTGGGCAAACGCCGAGCGGAAACTCAATGTATAAGCGTTTCCTGGCCTCCTATCAAAAGTTACTTTACGATACCTACCACACAAGTCACTGAATCAATGACATGTTTATAACAGCAAACAGGACAAGAGTTGACGAGTTTGAGCTGTTTGAAAATCTGAGGCAGTGCACTGTTGCCACCTGCCGCCCCCCTTGCTCTCTGACAACACACTAAACTTCCCATGATGACTATGGTTCGATTTTCGCGCATGCGCGGAGTCTTCCAAGCCCTTCCCTGTGTGGCGCCCCGTACGTCTGTCTGAGTCAGGCGACAGCAACGACCATCTCGTGAGAGCAAGAGACCAGCTGTGTTGAGAAAATGCTATATTTAGCCTCGGCAAAAACCAACGACGAGACGTTGACGGAATCACTTTCCCTTTCTTCTGGCCGCCCTACTCCCACCCACCCACCCACTGTCTCTCCGCTTCAGCTCAACTTGTATAGGATACAGCAGCGAAGCCAGCGCCGTTCGGCCTCCACCTCTGCTACTCAAATGATCTAGTCATGACAAGGACGGCATAACTGCTCGTATGTCGCTGGCGTCTCCCCCAATACCCTGTATGACAGGAGACCCGGGAGATCTACGTCACGCCCGGGTGGGGTGGGGTGGGGTGGGGTGGGATGGGGGCCACCGTATATTGGTCAGTTAATACAATGTACGCGGGTTCCATCCACGACTTGGGAAAGACATTTGATATGCCTAGGAAGGAACAAAGGATCCCCAGAATCATTGCTTGGTGGGTGAGCCTGGCAAGGCACGTCTAAAAGTGAGGTTGGCAGTTGGTTGAATATTGAGGACCCCCATGCTGGCGATATCAAGTCAATATGAGAAGGAAGGGAAGAGCGGAGCCATGTCCCCGGGGTAACTCCCTACCGTTTGCGAAGAAGGACATGTTTATCCCGCGACCAAACACGCCAAAGACTTGATGAGAGCAGGGCTGGAATCAGCGATCCACGTGCCGTTAGGCTATCCTTAAAGTTTTGGAGTGCTCTTCATGAGAGGCCCATCTACATGCGCCCGGCAATACTGGTCTTTGTTTTTGCTGCCTTGTGATTGGTTGGAAAGCTGGATTGTCACTTACGCTCGTTGCCCGGGTTTGAACTTTAAATTGAAATTGAGAGGGTTTTTTAAAGGTCAACCCGTGGCCACTGAATTAGGTCGGCGGCTTGAGTGAATGGGAATTGCATATCCCAATGCCGACCCAGGGTGGAGTTATAAAAAAAAAAAAAAAAAAAAAAAAAAGGGTAAAAAGTGTCTTTAGCGAAATGGTGTGTATTAGGGTGTTATGTCGGCTCCTAGATTTCTGGAGCATGACATTTTTGTGAGATTTCGGTCAATTTTGCTGGTGGAATTTCCGGGGGTATGCGGCATGGTACACGTTGGGATGACAGGTCTTGCATGGGACTACAATGCAAACTGGCCACCCCGAAGTGGACCGGCGAAAAAGGCATGTATCGATGATGGCTTGGGTTGCCCTCCACAACTAGGTAACCGCAGGGAGGAATCGGGATGCGGGCGGGGTGTGGAATCTGGATCCGTGGGACAACTCGGGACGCGATGGATGGAATGTGGTTTCGTCGGATAAATCGGTATCTGTAGGATCTAACCGGGATCCCAATTGAATCATTGAATCAGTATCCGGGCGGGCGGGCGGGGGGTTGGGGGGGGGGCAGCGGGAAAGGAGCGCAGGTGCGGTGGGGGGGGGGGGGCGAGAGGAGGGAGGGGGGAGCTGCGGCACATAGCCGTGGGTTAAATACAGCCACGACCAAGGGTAGGAGGGGAGATATTGTCATGGGTTTAATACAACCCTGACAAAGTGTCTCCTTATGGTGGGGGCACATTGTCACCACTGCCGTAACATTACCACCACTGTGCTTACATCGTCACTACTGCGGTTATATGGTCACTACTTTGGTTACATTGCTAGTAACTATGTCACTAGCCTAGTAATCGTGTCACTACTCCGGTAACCATGTCACTTGTCTGGTAATCGTGTCACTAGGCTAGTAACCGTGTGTCTACACTAGTAATCGCATCACACGTCTAGTAATCGTGTCACTAGTCCGGTAACCGTGTCACTAGTGTGGTAACCGTGTCTCTAGGCTAGTAACCGTGTAACTAGTGTGGTAATCGTGTCACTAGTGTAGTAACCGTGTCACTAGTCTTGTAACAGTGTCACTAGGCTAGTAACCGTGTCTCTAGGCAAGTAATATTGTCACTAGTGTGGTAACCGTGTCACTAGTGTGGTAACCGTGTCACTAGGAAAGTAACCGTGCCTCTAGGCTAGTAACATTGCCACTAGGCTAGTAACCGTGTCACTAGTGTGGTAACCGTGTCTCTAGTGTGGTAACCGTGTCATTAAGCCAGTGTCCGTGTCACTAGTGTGGTAACCGTGTCACTAGTCTTGTAACCGTGTCACTATGCTAGTAACCGTGTCTCTAGGCTAGTAACATTGCCACTAGGCTAGTTACCGTGTCACTAGTGTGTTAACCGTGTCACTAGGCAAGTAACCGCGTCACTAGGCAAGTAACCGTGGTGTCATGAAGCCTGTAATAGTGTCACTAGTTCGGCTAACCGTATCACTAGCCTGATAATCGTATCTCTGCACTAGTAATCTGGTAATCGCGTCACTAGCCAGGTAACCGTGTCTCTACACTGGTAACCGTGTCTCTACACTGGCAATTGCGTCACTAGGCTAGCAATCGTATCATTACTCTGACAACCGTGTCAATAAGCTAGTAACCGTGTCACTAGGCTAGTAACTGTGCCATTAGCCTAGTAATTGTTTCAGTAGTCCGGTAACCGTGGCACTATCCTGCTAACCGTGTCTCTACACTGGTAATCGTGTCACTGGGCTAGTAATCGTATAACTAGGCTAGTAATGGCGTTACCAGTCCGGTAACCGGGTCGCTAGGCTACTCACCGTGTCATTAGGCTAGTAATCACGTCACTAGTCCGGTAATCGCGACACTAGCCTGGTAACCGTGCATCTACACTGGTAACCGTGTTTCCACACTGGAGAACGCACCACTAGCCTGATAATCGTGTCACTACACTGGTAATCGTGCCACTACTCCGGTAACCACGTCACTAGTCCGGTAAAAGTGTCAATAGGCTAGTAATCTCATCACTAGTCTGGTAACCATGTCATTAAGCTAGTAAAAGTGTCTCTAGATTAGTAACCGTGTCACTAGTGTGGTAACCGTGTCACTAGGCAAGTAACCGTGTCACTAGGCAAGTAACCGTGTCTCTAGGCAAGTAACCGTGTCACTAGGCAAGTAACCGTGTCTCTAGGCAAGTAACCGAGTCACTGCTGTGGTAACTGTGTCACTAGCGTTGTAACCGTGTCATTAAGGTAGTAACCGTGTCTCTAGGCTAGTAACCGTGTCACTACTGTGGTAACTGTGTCACTACTGTGGTAACTGTGTCACTAGGCAAGGAACCGTGTCACTAGCCAAGTAACCGCGTCACTAGGCAAGTGACCGTGTCACTAATGTGGTAACTGTGTCACTAGTGTGTTAACCGTGTCATTAAGGTAGTAACCGTGTCTCTAGGCTAGTAACCGCGTAACTAGTGTGGTAACCGTGTCACTAGTGTGGTAACCGTGTCACTAGTCACGTAACCGTGTCACTACTGTGGTAACTGTGTCACTAGGCAAGGAACCGTGTCACTAGCCAAGTAACCGTGTCACTAGGCAACTGACTGTGTCACTACTGTGTAACTGTGTCACTAGTGTGGTAACCGTATCATTAAGGTAGTAACCGTGTCTCTAGGCTAGTAACCGCGTAACTAGTGTGGTAACCGTGTCACTAGTGTGGTAACCGTGTCACTAGTCACGTAACCGTGTCACTACTGTGGTAACTGTGTCACTAGGCAAGTAACCGTGTCACTAGGCAAGTAACAGTGTCTCTAGGCAAGTAATCGAGTCACTACTGTGGTAACTGTGTCACTAGGCAAGTAACTGTGTCACTAGACAAGTAACCGTGTCACTAGGCAAGTAACCGTGTCTCTAGGCAAGTAACCGTGTCACTAGGCAAGTAACCGTGTCTCTAGGCAAGTAACCGAGTCACTGCTGTGGTAACTGTGTCACTAGCGTTGTAACCGTGTCATTAAGGTAGTAACCGTGTCATTAAGGTAGTAACCGTGTCTCAAGACTAGTAACCGTGTCACTACTGTGGTAACTGTGTCACTAAGCAAGGAACCGTGTCACTAGCCAAGTAACCGTGTCACTAGGCAAGTGACCGTGTCACTACTGTGGTAACTGTGTCACTAGTGTAGTAACCGTGTCATTAAGGTAGTAACCGTGTCACTAGTGTGGTAACCGTGTCACTAGTCACGTAACCGAGTCATTAGTGTGGTAATCGTGTCAATAAGGTAGTACCCATCTCTAGGCTAATAACCGTGTCACTATTCTTGTAACCGTGTCACTAGGCCAGTAACCGTGTCACTAGGCTAGTAACCGTGTCTCCATGCCAGCAACATTGTCACAAGGCTAGTAACCGTGTCATTAGGCAAGTAACCGTGTCACTAGGCTAGTAACCGTGTCACTAGTGTGGTAACTGTAACTAGTGTGTCACTAGGCAAGTAACCGTGTCACTAGGCTAGTAACCGTGTCTCTAGGCTAGTAAGCGTGTCACTAATGTAGTAACTGTCACTAGTGTGGTAACCGTGCCACTAGGCAAGTAACCGTGTCAATAGGCCAGTAACCGTGTCACTACGCTAGTAGCCGTGTCACAAGGCTAGTAACCGTATCACTAGTGTGGTAACCGTTTCATAAGGCTAGTAACCGTGTCTGTAGGCTAGTAAGCGTATCACTAGTCTTGTAGCATAAGGAACCACACTAGTGACACGGTTACTCGCCAAGTGACATAGTTACCAGACTAGTGGCACGGTTACTAGCCTGGATACACAGTTACTAGCCTAGTGACACGGTTACTAGCCTAGTGACACGGTCACAAGACTAGTCACAAGGCTACTTGCCTAGTGACAATGTTACTAGGCCGTTAGAGCCAGGCACCATTTGCTGTCTGTGCGGTGTTGCAGCGCATATTTTCGCGTATAGGGCGCACAGTTTTTAACTATCCGACAAAATATGCATCTTTCCAGAATCCTTATGCAATTTACTGACCTGGCGGAAAGAAAATACTTTGATTTATTGTCTTAACTTGCAATATCAGGGCTTTTGCTGGCCAAATATATTTGATCATCGCCAGCCGCGACAATATGTGCTGCAACACCGCAACGAGAGCAAATGCTGCCTGGCTCTAACGGCACCCCGTGATAAGTTAGAGACAGGCCTGGTAAGGCAGATGTGTGACCCAATTATAGGTATTTAGCCTTTCTAGTGCACACAAAGCGGCCTAAAACACCAACAGTTCATATATTTTTTGTGGCCGCTTGCTCTGTACGCCGCATGACCCCCCCCCCCTCCCGCCCCCAATCCCTGCCATGTACGTGCATCGGACCGTATCGGTGTACCTGTCACAGCAGCTTCCATTCACTGCATGGCTCAAGCCTCGATCTGCGCGGAATGGTTCTAGGGGCACCCGTTTTAGAATACACGCCACGTATCAAACTGATTGTTTTCTGTAACAGATTTATAAACAAAGCTTTGTTGGAAGAGACCGCGCTGCCTCCTGCCATCCCGCCAATGGTGTCGGCTCGCTGGCTATGTCCGGCGCTGGACTCGACGGTCGATATCGCGAGGTCGATATCATAGTGGAACTCCGCTCAATACCCGGGTCAAGACGACCTACACCGGTGCACCGACAAGCTACATGGCGATGTCTATTCATGACGGGAAAACAGGTCGTCTGTGTATAGACAGCAAACACAAACCGTGGTTCGCTGTAGACCTGTAGACCTGCATGCCGCGGGGACGCTAGCCTAGCCTATACATACTCATACGGCCATGCATGGGTTGCCTGTGCTCCAGATATAACCAACTGATGAGGTAAGTAAGTCACCGCATGCATGCATGCGTCCACGAAGACGGGCTGGCATATCCCGGAGGGATGGTTGGTTGGTTGGTTGGTTATTCAGGACGCTTTAACCACATTTGGTCATATCGCGTCAATGGGAGCAGGAAGGGAGAGTGGAGCCATGTCTCCGGGGGTAACCCCCTACTCTTTACGAAGAAAGACATGAGATCTTTATCCTGCGACCACACAGACATGGCCACAGCAGGGCTCGAACCACCGACCCACGTAACGTTAGGTTCTCAGGTGACCAGAACACTCAATGCGAGTGCTTTATCCCGCTGCTCGAGCTGTCGCGCCGGCCCCCCCGGGGGGCTGGTGGAGGAGAGGTAGTTGCTAATGCCGCAATTGCAACACACTGCCTGGGGCGTAGGGGTGCAGCCTGGATGAGACGAATTCTCCGCATTTTGGGTGGGATGTGCTCTCGGAATACGGGGTGAAGGAGTGAAAGGAGGGGGGAAGGGGGCGGGGGAGGGATCATACCTTCTGAAACCTCAGAAATGAAAGTGCCAGAAAGATGGAGGTCGCGGGAAGGGGGTAGCGGGCCAACTTTTATTATGTGGACCTCCCCCCCCCACACCCCTCCCACTGACAATAGAAGGGGGATCTTGCCCAAGGGCCCAAGTCGTATATCAGTCTGTGGTTACTATATTTTGACATCAACATAGAACATTCTGTAGGTTATTACTAATAGCATTACGCACAACCACACATTATCTTCAGGGCGGGGAACAGCTCCGAAGATGTTCCCGACGATGGTTCTGGTCTGAATGACCTGGAGGAGGAGTACCGCCCTCTGGTCCGACACTACAGGCGACACCTGGAGGCCAAGAGGGAAGCTGCGGCGACCTTAACCGACCTGGTGGGTGAACTGGAGCGAGAGACCTTCGACTATAGAAGCCAAGAGAGGGAGGAGTGCGAGGCCGCGGTGGAGGAGCTGGTGACGTCAGTGATGGCCGACGTGGTCCGGGAGCATCCTCTCTTCGGGAATTACACGCTGCGCCATGCCGGGAGTCACTGGGATGGTACCAGGGTGACCTCGCACCCGGACGAGTTCGACCTGGTCGTGTCGCTGACGGGGTTGGTAGCCGAGCGGGATGAGTCCGACGGCGAGTGGAAGGTGTTCGTCTCAGAATTGGCTCTGGACCAATGGAAAGCCGAGGGTGACGTCCTAAAAGAGCTCCCGGACGGCCGTTACCACGTCGACCCCACGCGTTTCCATGACAACTTTCTCAGATACGTGAGCCAGGCGGTGAAGAAGCGCCCCCTGCCGGCGGGCTTACGTCACGGAGGGGTGCTGGGTCCGATAGGAAGCCGGGTCTATAGCTCTCTGCCGGCGGCGACGCTAGCCCTGGCCTGGGGGAAGACAGACTTCGACTTGACTGTGGACATCGTGACCGGGGTGCCTGTGGAGCCCTGGAGGGTGGACTCGCACGTGCGGGAATCCGTCGGGAGGCTGCTGGCGGTGTCTGGTGTGTGTCAGTCCGAAGCACCGGACATGTGCGTGGTGCCAGGGGTTCACAAGTGGCTACTGACTACATCACTGGTGGAGGTAACGGCCTTGACCCGCCTAGGAGCAGACTCCGCTGTCGTCAGGCGCATCAGGGCCCTCAAACTCTTGTCGCGCTGCTTCCTGCAGTGGCGCCCCCTGGAGGATGACGTCACGCGGGCCTGCCGGGCGGTGCGCCAGGTCGTAGCCTCCTCAGGCGGCGGCGGTCGTGCACCGCCCCAGGAGGTAGTGGCGGCACCTGGCGTGGATCTAGCCGGTCTCCAGTCCCCCATCGCCGCCTCTTTGGAGATGGATCGGCTAGCGACGCCTGCCGAGCGAGACGGCGACACATTCGGCATGGTTCTCTGCCGGTTAGCTGTGTTTCTGACCGCCGTCCACAGGCGGCACTGCGAGCGCCTCCCGCCGAACCACTCCACCACCGACCCGGGCTGCCAGCTGTGCGCCGACTTGGAGGAGACCACGCGGCGGCGGCTCATCCCCGGGGGCCTCCACCCTGCCCTGGGGCGGGCCCTGCGCGAACCCGTCTCCTCCCACCTGTCCGTCACCTCGGCCTACTTCAAGTATTCGGTGATCGGGCACCTGATGGGCTCGCTCGAGTCGCCTGGGCCGCTCAGGGACGCCTGGAGCGCCGCGGACGACATCTACCTGCGGTCGGTCTTGCAGACTTTGGCCGTTCACATGGGGTCGGGAGGGGTCGGGCACCCTCTGCTGGACGTTCCTGCCCATCCAATCGAGCCCATATCCAGTTCCGTGTGGTCCACAAGCGAACTGTGGACCCAGCTGAGGTTGGCTGCTGGCCGACTTGCCCGATAAATATGAGCAAGGAATTACTTACTCATACAGTCATACGCTTCCTGAAGTTGTTTCCAGAATATTTGGCTCTGATATACTTAGGCGTTTGTCGACGAACAAGAACACACAAATTGTATGCAAGAAATAACGGGGCATTTTTTGAAGCCACTGTTTTTTGGGCCAGACTGATCCATCTCGTGTGGGAAAGTGCGGCTTTCTATACATAATAAAGATTGAACTCATTTCTGTCACGTTCATGCGTTGCCTTAATTGATCCTGGTAGAGTCGATTCGAAAAGTGACAATCACACAACACAATGCAACGTGTACTTAGTCTTTATTGAAGCTATGCGATCCAGGACAAGATGCGCAAACAATGTAAGCTGATTACAAGCAGCAACATGTTGCCGTGCGCTACACACATTAAGGCACTTGTACAGCGCTGAGTATCTCAAATACGGTTTTTATCCCAAGCCATTTAAACGTAAATTTTACTGAATTCTACAAAAATGTGCATACTACATATCTGCTGCATGGATTTGCAAGCATGCCTCTGTGGGTGGTAGTACCCCTCTCAGGCGGCCTTCTGTGGGTGGTAGTACCCATCTCAGACGGCACTCTGTGGGTGGTAGTACCCCTCTCAGGCGGCCCTCTGTGGGTGGTAGTACCCCTCTCAGGCGGCCCTCTGTGGGTGGTAGTACCCCCCTCAAAAGGCCCTTTGCGGGTGGTAGTACCCCTCTCAGGCGGCCCTTTGTGGGTGGTAGCACCCCGCTCAAGCGGCCCTTAGCGGGTGGTAGTACCCCCGTCAAGCGGCCTTTGTGGGTGGTAGTACCCCGCTCAAGCGGCCCTTTGTGGGTGGTAGCAACCCGCTCAATCGGCCCGTTGCGGGTGTTAGTATCCCGCTCAAGCGGCCCTTTGTGGGTGTGAGTACCCCGCTCAAGCGGCCCTTTGTGGATGGTGGCATTCATAACATCCGTATCATGATTATGTACGCCACGGGTTAACTGAGCAGGCTTTAATCTGCCTAAACAATAGTGAAATAAGACAATATGTACAACGAAATAAGAATCCAGTGAGCATATGACACTGATATACAACTTTAACCACTAATAACGACACGGCGTTAATTATACAAACATTGATATAGGTAATACGAAATATAGCAGGTTCTACCCAAAAATACCGCTTTACTTTTGATATAATCAAACACACGTTAAGCATTTATAGAAACATTAACAAAAGAAGGCCTTTAATAGTGGGTGTACATGTACATATATAGATTATATTATAGTAACTTAATTAAGGGGTATGTGATCCGCTCTGTTCAAAGTCTTCGTTTTGTGCGCACAACCATTAGATAGGTGGCGCTGCGTGTGACGTCACTATAGGGTATGGCCAGCATCCGCTTTCAGCTCAGTGGTCGTATTCTGCCAGCAGCTGCTTAAGCGCGTCCTGGTGATAGATTGGAAGCTGCCCGGTAGCCTGCGACAACGAAAATGGGTTGACGCTTCGGATGGAAAGGCCCAGCAATGGGTGTGGTACCCCTCCGCCTCCTCCCTCCACCATGTCAGGTAGCATGCGCCTCAAGAATTTCAGCAGGTAGTTCTCTTCATCTGTGTCCCAGGGAATCAGTCGCTGTCTCACCTGACCGGTGGCCACTCCCTGTGTCAGATCCCCCAGCACGCGGCACTTCAGGTAGGCCGAGTTGATGGACACGTGGGCCGGGGTGGGCTCGCCCAGAGCCTTCCCCAGGGCCGGATGGAGGTGCTTGGGCTGCAGTGTCTTCGTACGCTCCTCCAGGTCCTGGCACAGCTGGCAGTCATCGGCGGAGTGATTCAGTGGGAGCATGTCGCGGTGTCGCCTGTCGACTGCGGCTAGGATCATCGCCAGGGGGCTATGCTTGAACGCCCGCGCGTCTTGCCGTCTCGGTAGGTCCACAAGCTGCCCCTTTTCAAGGGAGCCCGCCACACAGCCTATCAGCTTATCCCAGCCCATCCACCTCAGAGAGGCAGGCATGGTAAGGGGGTCGGCATTTAGGGCCGCTAGGCTCTGCACGGCAACCTCGAAACGTTGGACGTCATCCGGCAGGGGGCCCCACTGCAGGGGGTGACGAGCCAGGAGCTTGACGGCCCGGACTCGATTGACGACCAATGGTATGGCCTTGATTAAGATAAGCTCCACCGCAGAGGGGCTGTCAACCCATGTATCCTTGGGGACAAGGCGGAAATAATCATCGTTGTGGGGATTAATCCGGGCGTCATCTCCTTCTAACAGAGTGCGCAAGGTTTCCCGGATGGCCGGCTGTATACGGTGCCCGGGTATGGACACCGCGGCGGTGATGTCCGCGGTCAGCTCGAAAGGCGTCCCCTCCCCTCCCAGGCCCTCCCAGGTCAAGGTCAAGGTCGCCGCCGGTCCACTTCCGAAGACTCCGTCGGTACATCGGCACATAGCTTATAGGTGCACCGGTACTTTGCATGCCGGCACACCGACACATGGCTTCTCGGAACATCGGCAAATAGTTTGTAGGCGCACCGGCACGTATCTTGTCGATACACCGGCACATAGATTGTCGGTACACCAGTACTTGGCGTGTCGGTGCACGGGTAAATAGCTTGTCGGTACACCGGCACATGGCTTGTCGGTGCATCCTTATATAGCTTGTCGGTACACAGGCACATAGCTTGTCGGTATACCGGCACACATCTTGTCGGTATATCCGCACTTGACGTATCGGTACATCGGCACGTAGGTTGTCGGCACACCGACAATTGGCTTGTCGGTACACCGGCATATAGCTTATCGGTACACCGGCATATAATTTATCGAGACACCGGCACATAGCTTGTCAGTATAACCGCATCAGGCGTGTCGGTACATCGGCACATCGGTTGTCGGCACACCAACAATTGGCTCGTCGGTATATCGGCACATAGCTTGTCGGTATACCTGCACTAGGCGTGTCGGTACATCGGCACATAGGTTGTTGGCGCATTGACAGTTGGATTGTCGGTACTCCGGCATATAGCTGGTCGGTACTCCGGCACATAGCTCGTCGATATACCCGCAACTTGCTTGTCGGTAGATCGGCACATAGCTCGTCGGTACATCGGCACACAGCTTGTCGGTATACCGGCACACATCTTGTCGGTATACCCGCACTTGGCGTGTCGATACATCGGCGCATAGGTTGTCGGCACACCGGCACATGGCGTGGAACAAGTGAGTACACATCTCTATACTATACACATTGCAGTGGTCTCGCATTTGTCATGGCTTGCTTGCTTGCTTGCTTGCGGTGAAGAGCCCGGAACAGCTCATCAGATATTTCTTCAGCCCCCACCCCCCAGTTCTCTCTCAATAGTTCACACGGTTAGCGTGAAACAAATTACGAGGGGTGGGGCATCGTAGCACCTTTAAGAAGAAGCTTTACCTGCCACCTCGCTTCCTAATTCGACACGAAATATTTCATTGACAACCCTAAAATCAGTTTATATTCGTCAGCTTCAACCAAAGACAACAGAATTTGGCTTACTTACAGTCCTGTTTCCAAGATAATTCACATCATGCAAGCAAATTTCGCTGTATCCGCTGTGCCGTTTACCTTGTCATCTGTCATGTCCGTGGGCGATAGCAATGCTGGTATTTTGGGAGGGGGATTAGGTTGGGCAAACGCCGAGCGGAAACTCAATGTATAAGCGTTTCCTGGCCTCCTATCAAAAGTTACTTTACGATACCTACCACACAAGTCACTGAATCAATGACATGTTTATAACAGCAAACAGGACAAGAGTTGACGAGTTTGAGCTGTTTGAAAATCTGAGGCAGTGCACTGTTGCCACCTGCCGCCCCCCTTGCTCTCTGACAACACACTAAACTTCCCATGATGACTATGGTTCGATTTTCGCGCATGCGCGGAGTCTTCCAAGCCCTTCCCTGTGTGGCGCCCCGTACGTCTGTCTGAGTCAGGCGACAGCAACGACCATCTCGTGAGAGCAAGAGACCAGCTGTGTTGAGAAAATGCTATATTTAGCCTCGGCAAAAACCAACGACGAGACGTTGACGGAATCACTTTCCCTTTCTTCTGGCCGCCCTACTCCCACCCACCCACCCACTGTCTCTCCGCTTCAGCTCAACTTGTATAGGATACAGCAGCGAAGCCAGCGCCGTTCGGCCTCCACCTCTGCTACTCAAATGATCTAGTCATGACAAGGACGGCATAACTGCTCGTATGTCGCTGGCGTCTCCCCCAATACCCTGTATGACAGGAGACCCGGGAGATCTACGTCACGCCCGGGTGGGGTGGGGTGGGGTGGGGTGGGATGGGGGCCACCGTATATTGGTCAGTTAATACAATGTACGCGGGTTCCATCCACGACTTGGGAAAGACATTTGATATGCCTAGGAAGGAACAAAGGATCCCCAGAATCATTGCTTGGTGGGTGAGCCTGGCAAGGCACGTCTAAAAGTGAGGTTGGCAGTTGGTTGAATATTGAGGACCCCCATGCTGGCGATATCAAGTCAATATGAGAAGGAAGGGAAGAGCGGAGCCATGTCCCCGGGGTAACTCCCTACCGTTTGCGAAGAAGGACATGTTTATCCCGCGACCAAACACGCCAAAGACTTGATGAGAGCAGGGCTGGAATCAGCGATCCACGTGCCGTTAGGCTATCCTTAAAGTTTTGGAGTGCTCTTCATGAGAGGCCCATCTACATGCGCCCGGCAATACTGGTCTTTGTTTTTGCTGCCTTGTGATTGGTTGGAAAGCTGGATTGTCACTTACGCTCGTTGCCCGGGTTTGAACTTTAAATTGAAATTGAGAGGGTTTTTTAAAGGTCAACCCGTGGCCACTGAATTAGGTCGGCGGCTTGAGTGAATGGGAATTGCATATCCCAATGCCGACCCAGGGTGGAGTTATAAAAAAAAAAAAAAAAAAAAAAAAAAGGGTAAAAAGTGTCTTTAGCGAAATGGTGTGTATTAGGGTGTTATGTCGGCTCCTAGATTTCTGGAGCATGACATTTTTGTGAGATTTCGGTCAATTTTGCTGGTGGAATTTCCGGGGGTATGCGGCATGGTACACGTTGGGATGACAGGTCTTGCATGGGACTACAATGCAAACTGGCCACCCCGAAGTGGACCGGCGAAAAAGGCATGTATCGATGATGGCTTGGGTTGCCCTCCACAACTAGGTAACCGCAGGGAGGAATCGGGATGCGGGCGGGGTGTGGAATCTGGATCCGTGGGACAACTCGGGACGCGATGGATGGAATGTGGTTTCGTCGGATAAATCGGTATCTGTAGGATCTAACCGGGATCCCAATTGAATCATTGAATCAGTATCCGGGCGGGCGGGCGGGGGGTTGGGGGGGGGGCAGCGGGAAAGGAGCGCAGGTGCGGTGGGGTGGGGGGGGGGGGGGCGAGAGGAGGGAGGGGGGAGCTGCGGCACATAGCCGTGGGTTAAATACAGCCACGACCAAGGGTAGGAGGGGAGATATTGTCATGGGTTTAATACAACCCTGACAAAGTGTCTCCTTATGGTGGGGGCACATTGTCACCACTGCCGTAACATTACCACCACTGTGCTTACATCGTCACTACTGCGGTTATATGGTCACTACTTTGGTTACATTGCTAGTAACTATGTCACTAGCCTAGTAATCGTGTCACTACTCCGGTAACCATGTCACTTGTCTGGTAATCGTGTCACTAGGCTAGTAACCGTGTGTCTACACTAGTAATCGCATCACACGTCTGGTAATCGTGTCACTAGTCCGGTAACCGTGTCACTAGTGTGGTAACCGTGTCTCTAGGCTAGTAACCGTGTAACTAGTGTGGTAATCGTGTCACTAGTGTAGTAACCGTGTCACTAGTCTTGTAACAGTGTCACTAGGCTAGTAACCGTGTCTCTAGGCAAGTAATATTGTCACTAGTGTGGTAACCGTGTCACTAGTGTGGTAACCGTGTCACTAGGAAAGTAACCGTGCCTCTAGGCTAGTAACATTGCCACTAGGCTAGTAACCGTGTCACTAGTGTGGTAACCGTGTCTCTAGTGTGGTAACCGTGTCATTAAGCCAGTGTCCGTGTCACTAGTGTGGTAACCGTGTCACTAGTCTTGTAACCGTGTCACTATGCTAGTAACCGTGTCTCTAGGCTAGTAACATTGCCACTAGGCTAGTTACCGTGTCACTAGTGTGTTAACCGTGTCACTAGGCAAGTAACCGCGTCACTAGGCAAGTAACCGTGGTGTCATGAAGCCTGTAATAGTGTCACTAGTTCGGCTAACCGTATCACTAGCCTGATAATCGTATCTCTGCACTAGTAATCTGGTAATCGCGTCACTAGCCAGGTAACCGTGTCTCTACACTGGTAACCGTGTCTCTACACTGGCAATTGCGTCACTAGGCTAGCAATCGTATCATTACTCTGACAACCGTGTCAATAAGCTAGTAACCGTGTCACTAGGCTAGTAACTGTGCCATTAGCCTAGTAATTGTTTCAGTAGTCCGGTAACCGTGGCACTATCCTGCTAACCGTGTCTCTACACTGGTAATCGTGTCACTGGGCTAGTAATTGCGTCGCTAGTCCGGTAATCGCGCCACTAGGTTAGTAATTGAGTCATTAGGCTAGTAATAGTGTCACTACTCTGGTTACCGTGCCTCTAGGCTAGTAATCGCGTCATTGACCTGGTAACCGTGTCCTTACACTGGCATCCGTGTCACTAATCAGGTCATCGTGTCATTAGTCCCGTAACCGTGTCACTAGGTTAGTAACCGTATCATTAAGCTAGTAATCGTGTCACTGGCCTGGTAAGCGCGTCCCTACACTGGTAATCGTGTCACTAGGTTAGTAATTGTGTCACTAGGCTAGTAATCGTGTCACTAGGCTAGTAATCGTATAACTAGGCTAGTAATGGCGTTACCAGTCCGGTAACCGGGTCGCTAGGCTACTCACCGTGTCATTAGGCTAGTAATCACGTCACTAGTCCGGTAATCGCGACACTAGCCTGGTAACCGTGCATCTACACTGGTAACCGTGTTTCCACACTGGAGAACGCACCACTAGCCTGATAATCGTGTCACTACACTGGTAATCGTGCCACTACTCCGGTAACCACGTCACTAGTCCGGTAAAAGTGTCAATAGGCTAGTAATCTCATCACTAGTCTGGTAACCATGTCATTAAGCTGGTAAACGTGTCTCTAGCCTAGTAACCGTGTCACTAGTGTGGTAACCGTGTCACTAGGCAAGTAACCGTGTCACTAGGCAAGTAATCGAGTCACTACTGTGGTAACTGTGTCAGTAGGCAAGTAACTGTGTCACTAGGCAAGTAACCGTGTCACTAGGCTAGTAATCGTATAACTAGGCTAGTAATGGCGTTACCAGTCCGGTAACCGGGTCGCTAGGCTACTCACCGTGTCATTAGGCTAGTAATCACGTCACTAGTCCGGTAATCGCGACACTAGCCTGATAATCGTGTCACTACACTGGTAATCGTGCCACTACTCCGGTAACCACGTCACTAGTCCGGTAAAAGTGTCAATAGGCTAGTAATCGTGTCACTAGTCTGGTAACCATGTCATTAAGCTAGTAAACGTGTCTCTAGCCTAGTAACCGTGTCACTAGTGTGATAACCGTGTCACTAGGCAAGTAACCGTGTCCCTAGGCAAGTAACCGTGTCTCTAGGCAAGTAACCGAGTCACTACTGTGGTAACTGTGTCACTAGGCAAGTAACTGTGTCACTAGGCAAGTAACCGTGTCACTAGGCAAGTAACCGTGTCTCTAGGCAAGTAACCGTGTCTCTAGGCAAGTAACCGTGTCACTAGGCTAGTAACCGTGTCACTAGGCTAGTAATCGTATAACTAGGCTAGTAATAGCGTTACCAGTCCGGTAACCGGGTCGCTAGGCTACTCACCGTGTCATTAGGCTAGTAATCACGTCACTAGTCCGGTAATCGCGACACTAGCCTGGTAACCGTGCATCTACACTGGTAACCGTGTTTCCACACTGGAGAACGCACCACTAGCCTGATAATCGTGTCACTACACTGGTAATCGTGCCACTACTCCGGTAACCACGTCACTAGTCCGGTAAAAGTGTCAATAGGCTAGTAATCTCATCACTAGTCTGGTAACCATGTCATTAAGCTAGTAAAAGTGTCTCTAGATTAGTAACCGTGTCACTAGTGTGGTAACCGTGTCACTAGGCAAGTAACCGTGTCACTAGGCAAGTAACCGTGTCTCTAGGCAAGTAACCGTGTCACTAGGCAAGTAACCGTGTCTCTAGGCAAGTAACCGAGTCACTGCTGTGGTAACTGTGTCACTAGCGTTGTAACCGTGTCATTAAGGTAGTAACCGTGTCTCTAGGCTAGTAACCGTGTCACTACTGTGGTAACTGTGTCACTACTGTGGTAACTGTGTCACTAGGCAAGGAACCGTGTCACTAGCCAAGTAACCGCGTCACTAGGCAAGTGACCGTGTCACTAATGTGGTAACTGTGTCACTAGTGTGTTAACCGTGTCATTAAGGTAGTAACCGTGTCTCTAGGCTAGTAACCGCGTAACTAGTGTGGTAACCGTGTCACTAGTGTGGTAACCGTGTCACTAGTCACGTAACCGTGTCACTACTGTGGTAACTGTGTCACTAGGCAAGGAACCGTGTCACTAGCCAAGTAACCGTGTCACTAGGCAACTGGCTGTGTCACTACTGTGTAACTGTGTCACTAGTGTGGTAACCGTATCATTAAGGTAGTAACCGTGTCTCTAGGCTAGTAACCGCGTAACTAGTGTGGTAACCGTGTCACTAGTGTGGTAACCGTGTCACTAGTCACGTAACCGTGTCACTACTGTGGTAACTGTGTCACTAGGCAAGTAACCGTGTCACTAGGCAAGTAACAGTGTCTCTAGGCAAGTAATCGAGTCACTACTGTGGTAACTGTGTCACTAGGCAAGTAACTGTGTCACTAGACAAGTAACCGTGTCACTAGGCAAGTAACCGTGTCTCTAGGCAAGTAACCGTGTCACTAGGCAAGTAACCGTGTCTCTAGGCAAGTAACCGAGTCACTGCTGTGGTAACTGTGTCACTAGCGTTGTAACCGTGTCATTAAGGTAGTAACCGTGTCATTAAGGTAGTAACCGTGTCTCAAGACTAGTAACCGTGTCACTACTGTGGTAACTGTGTCACTAAGCAAGGAACCGTGTCACTAGCCAAGTAACCGTGTCACTAGGCAAGTGACCGTGTCACTACTGTGGTAACTGTGTCACTAGTGTAGTAACCGTGTCATTAAGGTAGTAACCGTGTCACTAGTGTGGTAACCGTGTCACTAGTCACGTAACCGAGTCATTAGTGTGGTAATCGTGTCAATAAGGTAGTACCCATCTCTAGGCTAATAACCGTGTCACTATTCTTGTAACCGTGTCACTAGGCCAGTAACCGTGTCACTAGGCTAGTAACCGTGTCTCCATGCCAGCAACATTGTCACAAGGCTAGTAACCGTGTCATTAGGCAAGTAACCGTGTCACTAGGCTAGTAACCGTGTCACTAGTGTGGTAACTGTAACTAGTGTGTCACTAGGCAAGTAACCGTGTCACTAGGCTAGTAACCGTGTCTCTAGGCTAGTAAGCGTGTCACTAATGTAGTAACTGTCACTAGTGTGGTAACCGTGCCACTAGGCAAGTAACCGTGTCAATAGGCCAGTAACCGTGTCACTACGCTAGTAGCCGTGTCACAAGGCTAGTAACCGTATCACTAGTGTGGTAACCGTTTCATAAGGCTAGTAACCGTGTCTGTAGGCTAGTAAGCGTATCACTAGTCTTGTAGCATAAGAAACCACACTAGTGACACGGTTACTCGCCAAGTGACATAGTTACCAGACTAGTGGCACGGTTACTAGCCTGGATACACAGTTACTAGCCTAGTGACACGGTTACTAGCCTAGTGACACGGTCACAAGACTAGTCACAAGGCTACTTGCCTAGTGACAATGTTACTAGGCCGTTAGAGCCAGGCACCATTTGCTGTCTGTGCGGTGTTGCAGCGCATATTTTCGCGTATAGGGCGCACAGTTTTTAACTATCCGACAAAATATGCATCTTTCCAGAATCCTTATGCAATTTACTGACCTGGCGGAAAGAAAATACTTTGATTTATTGTCTTAACTTGCAATATCAGGGCTTTTGCTGGCCAAATATATTTGATCATCGCCAGCCGCGACAATATGTGCTGCAACACCGCAACGAGAGCAAATGCTGCCTGGCTCTAACGGCACCCCGTGATAAGTTAGAGACAGGCCTGGTAAGGCAGATGTGTGACCCAATTATAGGTATTTAGCCTTTCTAGTGCACACAAAGCGGCCTAAAACACCAACAGTTCATATATTTTTTGTGGCCGCTTGCTCTGTACGCCGCATGACCCCCCCCCCCCCCCCCTCCCGCCCCCAATCCCTGCCATGTACGTGCATCGGACCGTATCGGTGTACCTGTCACAGCAGCTTCCATTCACTGCATGGCTCAAGCCTCTGCGCGGAGTGGTTCTAGGGGCACCCGTTATAGAATACGTCACGCCACGTATCAAACTGATGATTTTCTGTAACAGATTTATAAACAAAGCTTTGTTGGAAGAGACCGCGCTGCCTCCTGCCATCCCGCCAATGGTGTCGGCTCGCTGGCTATGTCCGGCGCTGGACTCGACAGTCGATATCGCGAGGTCGATATCATAGTGGAACTCCGCTCAATACCCGGGTAAGACGACCGACACCGGTGCACCGACAAGCTACAAGGCGATGTCTATTCATGACGGGAAAACAGGTCGTCTGTGTATAGACAGCAAACACAAACCGTGGTTCGCTGTAGACCTGTAGACCTGCATGCCGCGGGGACGCTAGCCTAGCCTATACATACTCATACGGCCATGCATGGGTTGCCTGTGCTCCAGATATAACCAACTGATGAGGTAAGTAAGTCACCGCATGCATGCATGCGTCCACGAAGACGGGCTGGCATATCCCGGAGGGATGGTTGGTTGGTTGGTTGGTTATTCAGGACGCTTTAACCACATTTGGTCATATCGCGTCAATGGGAGCAGGAAGGGAGAGTGGAGCCATGTCTCCGGGGGTAACCCCCTACTCTTTACGAAGAAAGACATGAGATCTTTATCCTGCGACCACACAGACATGGCCACAGCAGGGCTCGAACCACCGACCCACGTAACGTTAGGTTCTCAGGTGACCAGAACACTCAATGCGAGTGCTTTATCCCGCTGCTCGAGCTGTCGCGCCGGCCCCCCCGGGGGGCTGGTGGAGGAGAGGTAGTTGCTAATGCCGCAATTGCAACACACTGCCTGGGGCGTAGGGGTGCAGCCTGGATGAGACGAATTCTCCGCATTTTGGGTGGGATGTGCTCTCGGAATACGGGGTGAAGGAGTGAAAGGAGGGGGGAAGGGGGCGGGGGAGGGATCATACCTTCTGAAACCTCAGAAATGAAAGTGCCAGAAAGATGGAGGTCGCGGGAAGGGGGTAGCGGGCCAACTTTTATTATGTGGACCTCCCCCCCCCACACCCCTCCCACTGACAATAGAAGGGGGATCTTGCCCAAGGGCCCAAGTCGTATATCAGTCTGTGGTTACTATATTTTGACATCAACATAGAACATTCTGTAGGTTATTACTAATAGCATTACGCACAACCACACATTATCTTCAGGGCGGGGAACAGCTCCGAAGATGTTCCCGACGATGGTTCTGGTCTGAATGACCTGGAGGAGGAGTACCGCCCTCTGGTCCGACACTACAGGCGACACCTGGAGGCCAAGAGGGAAGCTGCGGCGACCTTAACCGACCTGGTGGGTGAACTGGAGCGAGAGACCTTCGACTATAGAAGCCAAGAGAGGGAGGAGTGCGAGGCCGCGGTGGAGGAGCTGGTGACGTCAGTGATGGCCGACGTGGTCCGGGAGCATCCTCTCTTCGGGAATTACACGCTGCGCCATGCCGGGAGTCACTGGGATGGTACCAGGGTGACCTCGCACCCGGACGAGTTCGACCTGGTCGTGTCGCTGACGGGGTTGGTAGCCGAGCGGGATGAGTCCGACGGCGAGTGGAAGGTGTTCGTCTCAGAATTGGCTCTGGACCAATGGAAAGCCGAGGGTGACGTCCTAAAAGAGCTCCCGGACGGCCGTTACCACGTCGACCCCACGCGTTTCCATGACAACTTTCTCAGATACGTGAGCCAGGCGGTGAAGAAGCGCCCCCTGCCGGCGGGCTTACGTCACGGAGGGGTGCTGGGTCCGATAGGAAGCCGGGTCTATAGCTCTCTGCCGGCGGCGACGCTAGCCCTGGCCTGGGGGAAGACAGACTTCGACTTGACTGTGGACATCGTGACCGGGGTGCCTGTGGAGCCCTGGAGGGTGGACTCGCACGTGCGGGAATCCGTCGGGAGGCTGCTGGCGGTGTCTGGTGTGTGTCAGTCCGAAGCACCGGACATGTGCGTGGTGCCAGGGGTTCACAAGTGGCTACTGACTACATCACTGGTGGAGGTAACGGCCTTGACCCGCCTAGGAGCAGACTCCGCTGTCGTCAGGCGCATCAGGGCCCTCAAACTCTTGTCGCGCTGCTTCCTGCAGTGGCGCCCCCTGGAGGATGACGTCACGCGGGCCTGCCGGGCGGTGCGCCAGGTCGTAGCCTCCTCAGGCGGCGGCGGTCGTGCACCGCCCCAGGAGGTAGTGGCGGCACCTGGCGTGGATCTAGCCGGTCTCCAGTCCCCCATCGCCGCCTCTTTGGAGATGGATCGGCTAGCGACGCCTGCCGAGCGAGACGGCGACACATTCGGCGTGGTTCTCTGCCGGTTAGCTGTGTTTCTGACCGCCGTCCACAGGCGGCACTGCGAGCGCCTCCCGCCGAACCACTCCACCACCGACCCGGGCTGCCAGCTGTGCGCCGACTTGGAGGAGACCACGCGGCGGCGGCTCATCCCCGGGGGCCTCCACCCTGCCCTGGGGCGGGCCCTGCGCGAACCCGTCTCCTCCCACCTGTCCGTCACCTCGGCCTACTTCAAGTATTCGGTGATCGGGCACCTGATGGGCTCGCTCGAGTCGCCTGGGCCGCTCAGGGACGCCTGGAGCGCCGCGGACGACATCTACCTGCGGTCGGTCTTGCAGACTTTGGCCGTTCACATGGGGTCGGGAGGGGTCGGGCACCCTCTGCTGGACGTTCCTGCCCATCCAATCGAGCCCATATCCAGTTCCGTGTGGTCCACAAGCGAACTGTGGACCCAGCTGAGGTTGGCTGCTGGCCGACTTGCCCGATAAATATGAGCAAGGAATTACTTACTCATACAGTCATACGCTTCCTGAAGTTGTTTCCAGAATATTTGGCTCTGATATACTTAGGCGTTTGTCGACGAACAAGAACACACAAATTGTATGCAAGAAATAACGGGGCATTTTTTGAAGCCACTGTTTTTTGGGCCAGACTGATCCATCTCGTGTGGGAAAGTGCGGCTTTCTATACATAATAAAGATTGAACTCATTTCTGTCACGTTCATGCGTTGCCTTAATTGATCCTGGTAGAGTCGATTCGAAAAGTGACAATCACACAACACAATGCAACGTGTACTTAGTCTTTATTGAAGCTATGCGATCCAGGACAAGATGCGCAAACAATGTAAGCTGATTACAAGCAGCAACATGTTGCCGTGCGCTACACACATTAAGGCACTTGTACAGCGCTGAGTATCTCAAATACGGTTTTTATCCCAAGCCATTTAAACGTAAATTTTACTGAATTCTACAAAAATGTGCATACTACATATCTGCTGCATGGATTTGCAAGCATGCCTCTGTGGGTGGTAGTACCCCTCTCAGGCGGCCTTCTGTGGGTGGTAGTACCCATCTCAGACGGCACTCTGTGGGTGGTAGTACCCCTCTCAGGCGGCCCTCTGTGGGTGGTAGTACCCCTCTCAGGCGGCCCTCTGTGGGTGGTAGTACCCCCCTCAAAAGGCCCTTTGCGGGTGGTAGTACCCCTCTCAGGCGGCCCTTTGTGGGTGGTAGCACCCCGCTCAAGCGGCCCTTAGCGGGTGGTAGTACCCCCGTCAAGCGGCCTTTGTGGGTGGTAGTACCCCGCTCAAGCGGCCCTTTGTGGGTGGTAGCAACCCGCTCAATCGGCCCGTTGCGGGTGTTAGTATCCCGCTCAAGCGGCCCTTTGCGGGTGGTAGCACCCTTCTCAGGCGGCCGTTTGCGGGTGGTAGTACCCCGCTCAAGCGGCCGTTTGCGGGTGGTAGCACCCCGCTCAAGCGGTCCTTTGTGGGTGGTAGTACCCCGCTCAAGCGGCCCTTTGCGGGTGGTAGCACCCCGCTCAAGCGGCCCTTTGCGGGTGGTAGCACCCCGCTCAAGCGGCCCTCTGTGGTTGGTAGTACCCCGCTCAAGCGGCCCTCTGTGGTTGGTAGTACCCCGCTCAAGCGGCCCTTTGTGGGTGTGAGTACCCCGCTCAAGCGGCCCCCTGTGGTTGGTAGCACCCCGCTCAAGCGGCCCTTTGCGGGTGTTAGTACCCCGCTCAAGCGGCCCTTTGTGGGTGGTAGCACCCCGCTCAAGCGGCCCCCTGTGGTTGGTAGCACCCCGCTCAAGCGGCCCTTTGTGGGTGTGAGTACCCCGCTCAAGCGGCCCTTTGTGGATGGTGGCATTCATAACATCCGTATCATGATTATATACGCCACGGGTTAACTGAGCAGGCTTTAATCTGCCTAAACAATAGTGAAATAAGACAATATGTACAACGAAATAAGAATCTAGTGAGCATATGACACTGATATACAACTTTAACCACTAATAACGACACGGCGTTAATTATACAAACATTGATATAGGTAATACGAAATATAGCAGGTTCTACCCAAAAATACCGCTTTACTTTTGATATAATCAAACACACGTTAAGCATTTATAGAAACATTAACAAAAGAAGGCCTTTAATAGTGGGTGTACATGTACATATATAGATTATATTATAGTAACTTAATTAAGTGGTATGTGATCCGCTCTGTTCAAAGTCTTCGTTTTGTGCGCACAACCATTAGATAGGTGGCGCTGCGTGTGACGTCACTATAGGGTATGGCCAGCATCCGCTTTCAGCTCAGTGGTCGTATTCTGCCAGCAGCTGCTTAAGCGCGTCCTGGTGATAGATTGGAAGCTGCCCGGTAGCCTGCGACAACGAAAATGGGTTGACGCTTCGGATGGAAAGGCCCAGCAATGGGTGTGGTACCCCTCCGCCTCCTCCCTCCACCATGTCAGGTAGCATGCGCCTCAAGAATGTCAGCAGGTAGTTCTCTTCATCTGTGTCCCAGGGAATCAGTTGCTGTCTCACCTGGTCGGTGGCCTTTCCCTGGGTCAGGTCCCCCAGCACGCGGCACTTTAGGTAGGCCGAGTTGATGGACACGTGGGCCGGGGTGGGCTCGCCCAGAGCCTTCCCCAGGGCCGGATGGAGGTGCTTGGGCTGCAGTGTCTTCGTACGCTCCTCCAGGTCCTGGCACAGCCGGCAGTCCTCGGCGGAGTGATTCAAGGGGAGCATGTCGCGGTGTCGCCTGTCGACTGCGGCTAGGATCATCGCCAGGGGGCTATGCTTGAACGCCCGCGCGTCTTGCCGTCTCGGTAGGTCCACAAGCTGCCCCTTTTCAAGGGAGCCCGCCACACAGCCTATCAGCTTATCCCAGCCCATCCACCTCAGAGAGGCAGGCATGGTAAGGGGGTCGGCATTTAGGGCCGCTAGGCTCTGCACGGCAACCTCGAAACGTTGGACGTCATCCGGCAGGGGGCCCCACTGCAGGGGGTGACGAGCCAGGAGCTTGACGGCCCGGACTCGATTGACGACCAATGGTATGGCCTTGATTAAGATAAGCTCCACCGCAGAGGGGCTGTCAACCCATGTATCCTTGGGGACAAGGCGGAAATAATCATCGTTGTGGGGAGTAATCCGGGCGTCATCTCCTTCTAACAGAGTGCGCAAGGTTTCCCGGATGGCCGGCTGTATACGGTGCCCGGGTATGGACACCGCGGCGGTGATGTCCGCGGTCAGCTCGAAAGGCGTCCCCTCCCCTCCCAGGCCCTCCCAGGTCAAGGTCAAGGTCGCCGCCGGTCCACTTCCGAAGACTCCGTCGGTACATCGGCACATAGCTTATAGGTGCACCGGTACTTTGCATGCCGGCACACCGACACATGGCTTCTCGGAACATCGGCAAATAGTTTGTAGGCGCACCGGCACGTATCTTGTCGATACACCGGCACATAGATTGTCGGTACACCAGTACTTGGCGTGTCGGTGCACGGGTAAATAGCTTGTCGGTACACCGGCACATGGCTTGTCGGTGCATCCTTATATAGCTTGTCGGTACACAGGCACATAGCTTGTCGGTATACCGGCACACATCTTGTCGGTATATCCGCACTTGACGTATCGGTACATCGGCACGTAGGTTGTCGGCACACCGACAATTGGCTTGTCGGTACACCGGCATATAGCTTATCGGTACACCGGCATATAATTTATCGAGACACCGGCACATAGCTTGTCAGTATAACCGCATCAGGCGTGTCGGTACATCGGCACATCGGTTGTCGGCACACCAACAATTGGCTCGTCGGTATATCGGCACATAGCTTGTCGGTATACCTGCACTAGGCGTGTCGGTACATCGGCACATAGGTTGTTGGCGCATTGACAGTTGGATTGTCGGTACTCCGGCATATAGCTGGTCGGTACTCCGGCACATAGCTCGTCGATATACCCGCAACTTGCTTGTCGGTAGATCGGCACATAGCTCGTCGGTACATCGGCACACAGCTTGTCGGTATACCGGCACACATCTTGTCGGTATACCCGCACTTGGCGTGTCGATACATCGGCGCATAGGTTGTCGGCACACCGGCACATGGCGTGGAACAAGTGAGTACACATCTCTATACTATACACATTGCAGTGGTCTCGCATTTGTCATGGCTTGCTTGCTTGCTTGCTTGCGGTGAAGAGCCCGGAACAGCTCATCAGATATTTCTTCAGCCCCCACCCCCCAGTTCTCTCTCAATAGTTCACACGGTTAGCGTGAAACAAATTACGAGGGGTGGGGCATCGTAGCACCTTTAAGAAGAAGCTTTACCTGCCACCTCGCTTCCTAATTCGACACGAAATATTTCATTGACAACCCTAAAATCAGTTTATATTCGTCAGCTTCAACCAAAGACAACAGAATTTGGCTTACTTACAGTCCTGTTTCCAAGATAATTCACATCATGCAAGCAAATTTCGCTGTATCCGCTGTGCCGTTTACCTTGTCATCTGTCATGTCCGTGGGCGATAGCAATGCTGGTATTTTGGGAGGGGGATTAGGTTGGGCAAACGCCGAGCGGAAACTCAATGTATAAGCGTTTCCTGGCCTCCTATCAAAAGTTACTTTACGATACCTACCACACAAGTCACTGAATCAATGACATGTTTATAACAGCAAACAGGACAAGAGTTGACGAGTTTGAGCTGTTTGAAAATCTGAGGCAGTGCACTGTTGCCACCTGCCGCCCCCCTTGCTCTCTGACAACACACTAAACTTCCCATGATGACTATGGTTCGATTTTCGCGCATGCGCGGAGTCTTCCAAGCCCTTCCCTGTGTGGCGCCCCGTACGTCTGTCTGAGTCAGGCGACAGCAACGACCATCTCGTGAGAGCAAGAGACCAGCTGTGTTGAGAAAATGCTATATTTAGCCTCGGCAAAAACCAACGACGAGACGTTGACGGAATCACTTTCCCTTTCTTCTGGCCGCCCTACTCCCACCCACCCACCCACTGTCTCTCCGCTTCAGCTCAACTTGTATAGGATACAGCAGCGAAGCCAGCGCCGTTCGGCCTCCACCTCTGCTACTCAAATGATCTAGTCATGACAAGGACGGCATAACTGCTCGTATGTCGCTGGCGTCTCCCCCAATACCCTGTATGACAGGAGACCCGGGAGATCTACGTCACGCCCGGGTGGGGTGGGGTGGGGTGGGGTGGGATGGGGGCCACCGTATATTGGTCAGTTAATACAATGTACGCGGGTTCCATCCACGACTTGGGAAAGACATTTGATATGCCTAGGAAGGAACAAAGGATCCCCAGAATCATTGCTTGGTGGGTGAGCCTGGCAAGGCACGTCTAAAAGTGAGGTTGGCAGTTGGTTGAATATTGAGGACCCCCATGCTGGCGATATCAAGTCAATATGAGAAGGAAGGGAAGAGCGGAGCCATGTCCCCGGGGTAACTCCCTACCGTTTGCGAAGAAGGACATGTTTATCCCGCGACCAAACACGCCAAAGACTTGATGAGAGCAGGGCTGGAATCAGCGATCCACGTGCCGTTAGGCTATCCTTAAAGTTTTGGAGTGCTCTTCATGAGAGGCCCATCTACATGCGCCCGGCAATACTGGTCTTTGTTTTTGCTGCCTTGTGATTGGTTGGAAAGCTGGATTGTCACTTACGCTCGTTGCCCGGGTTTGAACTTTAAATTGAAATTGAGAGGGTTTTTTAAAGGTCAACCCGTGGCCACTGAATTAGGTCGGCGGCTTGAGTGAATGGGAATTGCATATCCCAATGCCGACCCAGGGTGGAGTTATAAAAAAAAAAAAAAAAAAAAAAAAAAGGGTAAAAAGTGTCTTTAGCGAAATGGTGTGTATTAGGGTGTTATGTCGGCTCCTAGATTTCTGGAGCATGACATTTTTGTGAGATTTCGGTCAATTTTGCTGGTGGAATTTCCGGGGGTATGCGGCATGGTACACGTTGGGATGACAGGTCTTGCATGGGACTACAATGCAAACTGGCCACCCCGAAGTGGACCGGCGAAAAAGGCATGTATCGATGATGGCTTGGGTTGCCCTCCACAACTAGGTAACCGCAGGGAGGAATCGGGATGCGGGCGGGGTGTGGAATCTGGATCCGTGGGACAACTCGGGACGCGATGGATGGAATGTGGTTTCGTCGGATAAATCGGTATCTGTAGGATCTAACCGGGATCCCAATTGAATCATTGAATCAGTATCCGGGCGGGCGGGCGGGGGGTTGGGGGGGGGGGCAGCGGGAAAGGAGCGCAGGTGCGGTGGGGTGGGGGGGGGGGGGCGAGAGGAGGGAGGGGGGAGCTGCGGCACATAGCCGTGGGTTAAATACAGCCACGACCAAGGGTAGGAGGGGAGATATTGTCATGGGTTTAATACAACCCTGACAAAGTGTCTCCTTATGGTGGGGGCACATTGTCACCACTGCCGTAACATTACCACCACTGTGCTTACATCGTCACTACTGCGGTTATATGGTCACTACTTTGGTTACATTGCTAGTAACTATGTCACTAGCCTAGTAATCGTGTCACTACTCCGGTAACCATGTCACTTGTCTGGTAATCGTGTCACTAGGCTAGTAACCGTGTGTCTACACTAGTAATCGCATCACACGTCTGGTAATCGTGTCACTAGTCCGGTAACCGTGTCACTAGTGTGGTAACCGTGTCTCTAGGCTAGTAACCGTGTAACTAGTGTGGTAATCGTGTCACTAGTGTAGTAACCGTGTCACTAGTCTTGTAACAGTGTCACTAGGCTAGTAACCGTGTCTCTAGGCAAGTAATATTGTCACTAGTGTGGTAACCGTGTCACTAGTGTGGTAACCGTGTCACTAGGAAAGTAACCGTGCCTCTAGGCTAGTAACATTGCCACTAGGCTAGTAACCGTGTCACTAGTGTGGTAACCGTGTCTCTAGTGTGGTAACCGTGTCATTAAGCCAGTGTCCGTGTCACTAGTGTGGTAACCGTGTCACTAGTCTTGTAACCGTGTCACTATGCTAGTAACCGTGTCTCTAGGCTAGTAACATTGCCACTAGGCTAGTTACCGTGTCACTAGTGTGTTAACCGTGTCACTAGGCAAGTAACCGCGTCACTAGGCAAGTAACCGTGGTGTCATGAAGCCTGTAATAGTGTCACTAGTTCGGCTAACCGTATCACTAGCCTGATAATCGTATCTCTGCACTAGTAATCTGGTAATCGCGTCACTAGCCAGGTAACCGTGTCTCTACACTGGTAACCGTGTCTCTACACTGGCAATTGCGTCACTAGGCTAGCAATCGTATCATTACTCTGACAACCGTGTCAATAAGCTAGTAACCGTGTCACTAGGCTAGTAACTGTGCCATTAGCCTAGTAATTGTTTCAGTAGTCCGGTAACCGTGGCACTATCCTGCTAACCGTGTCTCTACACTGGTAATCGTGTCACTGGGCTAGTAATTGCGTCGCTAGTCCGGTAATCGCGCCACTAGGTTAGTAATTGAGTCATTAGGCTAGTAATAGTGTCACTACTCTGGTTACCGTGCCTCTAGGCTAGTAATCGCGTCATTGACCTGGTAACCGTGTCCTTACACTGGCATCCGTGTCACTAATCAGGTCATCGTGTCATTAGTCCCGTAACCGTGTCACTAGGTTAGTAACCGTATCATTAAGCTAGTAATCGTGTCACTGGCCTGGTAAGCGCGTCCCTACACTGGTACTCGTGTCACTAGGTTAGTAATTGTGTCACTAGGCTAGTAATCGTGTCACTAGGCTAGTAATCGTATAACTAGGCTAGTAATGGCGTTACCAGTCCGGTAACCGGGTCGCTAGGCTACTCACCGTGTCATTAGGCTAGTAATCACGTCACTAGTCCGGTAATCGCGACACTAGCCTGGTAACCGTGCATCTACACTGGTAACCGTGTTTCCACACTGGAGAACGCACCACTAGCCTGATAATCGTGTCACTACACTGGTAATCGTGCCACTACTCCGGTAACCACGTCACTAGTCCGGTAAAAGTGTCAATAGGCTAGTAATCTCATCACTAGTCTGGTAACCATGTCATTAAGCTGGTAAACGTGTCTCTAGCCTAGTAACCGTGTCACTAGTGTGGTAACCGTGTCACTAGGCAAGTAACCGTGTCACTAGGCAAGTAATCGAGTCACTACTGTAGTAACTGTGTCAGTAGGCAAGTAACTGTGTCACTAGGCAAGTAACCGTGTCACTAGGCTAGTAATCGTATAACTAGGCTAGTAATGGCGTTACCAGTCCGGTAACCGGGTCGCTAGGCTACTCACCGTGTCATTAGGCTAGTAATCACGTCACTAGTCCGGTAATCGCGACACTAGCCTGATAATCGTGTCACTACACTGGTAATCGTGCCACTACTCCGGTAACCACGTCACTAGTCCGGTAAAAGTGTCAATAGGCTAGTAATCGTGTCACTAGTCTGGTAACCATGTCATTAAGCTAGTAAACGTGTCTCTAGGCAAGTAACCGAGTCACTACTGTGGTAACTGTGTCACTAGGCAAGTAACTGTGTCACTAGGCAAGTAACCGTGTCACTAGGCAAGTAACCGTGTCTCTAGGCAAGTAACCGTGTCTCTAGGCAAGTAACCGTGTCACTAGGCTAGTAACCGTGTCACTAGGCTAGTAATCGTATAACTAGGCTAGTAATGGCGTTACCAGTCCGGTAACCGGGTCGCTAGGCTACTCACCGTGTCATTAGGCTAGTAATCACGTCACTAGTCCGGTAATCGCGACACTAGCCTGGTAACCGTGCATCTACACTGGTAACCGTGTTTCCACACTGGAGAACGCACCACTAGCCTGATAATCGTGTCACTACACTGGTAATCGTGCCACTACTCCGGTAACCACGTCACTAGTCCGGTAAAAGTGTCAATAGGCTAGTAATCTCATCACTAGTCTGGTAACCATGTCATTAAGCTAGTAAAAGTGTCTCTAGATTAGTAACCGTGTCACTAGTGTGGTAACCGTGTCACTAGGCAAGTAACCGTGTCACTAGGCAAGTAACCGTGTCTCTAGGCAAGTAACCGTGTCACTAGGCAAGTAACCGTGTCTCTAGGCAAGTAACCGAGTCACTGCTGTGGTAACTGTGTCACTAGCGTTGTAACCGTGTCATTAAGGTAGTAACCGTGTCTCTAGGCTAGTAACCGTGTCACTACTGTGGTAACTGTGTCACTACTGTGGTAACTGTGTCACTAGGCAAGGAACCGTGTCACTAGCCAAGTAACCGCGTCACTAGGCAAGTGACCGTGTCACTAATGTGGTAACTGTGTCACTAGTGTGTTAACCGTGTCATTAAGGTAGTAACCGTGTCTCTAGGCTAGTAACCGCGTAACTAGTGTGGTAACCGTGTCACTAGTGTGGTAACCGTGTCACTAGTCACGTAACCGTGTCACTACTGTGGTAACTGTGTCACTAGGCAAGGAACCGTGTCACTAGCCAAGTAACCGTGTCACTAGGCAACTGACTGTGTCACTACTGTGTAACTGTGTCACTAGTGTGGTAACCGTATCATTAAGGTAGTAACCGTGTCTCTAGGCTAGTAACCGCGTAACTAGTGTGGTAACCGTGTCACTAGTGTGGTAACCGTGTCACTAGTCACGTAACCGTGTCACTACTGTGGTAACTGTGTCACTAGGCAAGTAACCGTGTCACTAGGCAAGTAACAGTGTCTCTAGGCAAGTAATCGAGTCACTACTGTGGTAACTGTGTCACTAGGCAAGTAACTGTGTCACTAGACAAGTAACCGTGTCACTAGGCAAGTAACCGTGTCTCTAGGCAAGTAACCGTGTCACTAGGCAAGTAACCGTGTCTCTAGGCAAGTAACCGAGTCACTGCTGTGGTAACTGTGTCACTAGCGTTGTAACCGTGTCATTAAGGTAGTAACCGTGTCATTAAGGTAGTAACCGTGTCTCAAGACTAGTAACCGTGTCACTACTGTGGTAACTGTGTCACTAAGCAAGGAACCGTGTCACTAGCCAAGTAACCGTGTCACTAGGCAAGTGACCGTGTCACTACTGTGGTAACTGTGTCACTAGTGTAGTAACCGTGTCATTAAGGTAGTAACCGTGTCACTAGTGTGGTAACCGTGTCACTAGTCACGTAACCGAGTCATTAGTGTGGTAATCGTGTCAATAAGGTAGTACCCATCTCTAGGCTAATAACCGTGTCACTATTCTTGTAACCGTGTCACTAGGCCAGTAACCGTGTCACTAGGCTAGTAACCGTATCTCCATGCCAGCAACATTGTCACAAGGCTAGTAACCGTGTCATTAGGCAAGTAACCGTGTCACTAGGCTAGTAACCGTGTCACTAGTGTGGTAACTGTAACTAGTGTGTCACTAGGCAAGTAACCGTGTCACTAGGCTAGTAACCGTGTCTCTAGGCTAGTAAGCGTGTCACTAATGTAGTAACTGTCACTAGTGTGGTAACCGTGCCACTAGGCAAGTAACCGTGTCAATAGGCCAGTAACCGTGTCACTACGCTAGTAGCCGTGTCACAAGGCTAGTAACCGTATCACTAGTGTGGTAACCGTTTCATAAGGCTAGTAACCGTGTCTGTAGGCTAGTAAGCGTATCACTAGTCTTGTAGCATAAGGAACCACACTAGTGACACGGTTACTCGCCAAGTGACATAGTTACCAGACTAGTGGCACGGTTACTAGCCTGGATACACAGTTACTAGCCTAGTGACACGGTTACTAGCCTAGTGACACGGTCACAAGACTAGTCACAAGGCTACTTGCCTAGTGACAATGTTACTAGGCCGTTAGAGCCAGGCACCATTTGCTGTCTGTGCGGTGTTGCAGCGCATATTTTCGCGTATAGGGCGCACAGTTTTTAACTATCCGACAAAATATGCATCTTTCCAGAATCCTTATGCAATTTACTGACCTGGCGGAAAGAAAATACTTTGATTTATTGTCTTAACTTGCAATATCAGGGCTTTTGCTGGCCAAATTTATTTGATCATCGCCAGCCGCGACAATATGTGCTGCAACACCGCAACGAGAGCAAATGCTGCCTGGCTCTAACTGCACCCCGTGATAGGTTAGAGACAGGCCTGGTAAGGCAAATGTGTGACCCAATTATAGGTATTTAACCTTTCTAGTGCACACAAAGCGGCCTAAAACACCAACAGTTCATTTATTTTTTGTGGCCGCTTGCTCTGTACGCCGCATGACCCCCCCCCCCCCCCCCCTCTCCCGCCCCCAATCCCTGCCATGTACGTGCATCGGACCGTATCGGTGTACCTGTCACAGCAGCTTCCATTCACTGCATGGCTCAAGCCTCTGCGCGGAGTGGTTCTAGGGGCACCCGTTATAGAATACGTCACGCCACGTATCAAACTGATGATTTTCTGTAACAGATTTATAAACAAAGCTTTGTTGGAAGAGACCGCGCTGCCTCCTGCCATCCCGCCAATGGTGTCGGCTCGCTGGCTATGTCCGGCGCTGGACTCGACAGTCGATATCGCGAGGTCGATATCATAGTGGAACTCCGCTCAATACCCGGGTAAGACGACCGACACCGGTGCACCGACAAGCTACATGGCGATGTCTATTCATGACGGGAAAACAGGTCGTCTGTGTATAGACAGCAAACACAAACCGTGGTTCGCTGTAGACCTGTAGACCTGCATGCCGCGGGGACGCTAGCCTAGCCTATACATACTCATACGGCCATGCATGGGTTGCCTGTGCTCCAGATATAACCAACTGATGAGGTAAGTAAGTCACCGCATGCATGCATGCGTCCACGAAGACGGGCTGGCATATCCCGGAGGGATGGTTGGTTGGTTGGTTGGTTATTCAGGACGCTTTAACCACATTTGGTCATATCGCGTCAATGGGAGCAGGAAGGGAGAGTGGAGCCATGTCTCCGGGGGTAACCCCCTACTCTTTACGAAGAAAGACATGAGATCTTTATCCTGCGACCACACAGACATGGCCACAGCAGGGCTCGAACCACCGACCCACGTAACGTTAGGTTCTCAGGTGACCAGAACACTCAATGCGAGTGCCTTAGCCCGCTGCTCGAGCTGTCGCGCCGGCCCCCCGGGGGGCTGGTGGAGGAGAGGTAGTTGCTAATGCCGCAATTGCAACACACTGCCTGGGGCGTAGGGGTTTAGCCTGGATGAGACGAATTCTCCGCATTTTGGGTGGGATGTGCTCTCGGAATACGGGGTGAAGGAGTGAAAGGAGGGGGGAAGGGGGCGGGGGAGGGATCATACCTTCTGAAACCTCAGAAATGAGAGTGCCAGAAAGATGGAGGTCGCGGGAAGGGGGTAGCGGGCCAACTTTTATTATGTGGACCTCCCCCCCACACCCCTCCCACTGACAGTAGAAGGGGGATCTTGCCCAAGGGCCCAAGTCGTATATCAGTCTGTGGTTACTATATTTTGACATCAACATAGAACATTCTGTAGGTTATTACTAATAGCATTACGCACAACCACACATTATCTTCAGGGCGGGGAACAGCTCCGAAGATGTTCCCGACGATGGTTCTGGTCTGAATGACCTGGAGGAGGAGTACCGCCCTCTGGTCCGACACTACAGGCGACACCTGGAGGCCAAGAGGGAAGCTGCGGCGACCTTAACCGACCTGGTGGGTGAACTGGAGCGAGAGACCTTCGACTATAGAAGCCAAGAGAGGGAGGAGTGCGAGGCCGCGGTGGAGGAGCTGGTGACGTCAGTGATGGCCGACGTGGTCCGGGAGCATCCTCTCTTCGGGAATTACACGCTGCGCCATGCCGGGAGTCACTGGGATGGTACCAGGGTGACCTCGCACCCGGACGAGTTCGACCTGGTCGTGTCGCTGACGGGGTTGGTAGCCGAGCGGGATGAGTCCGACGGCGAGTGGAAGGTGTTCGTCTCAGAATTGGCTCTGGACCAATGGAAAGCCGAGGGTGACGTCCTAAAAGAGCTCCCGGACGGCCGTTACCACGTCGACCCCACGCGTTTCCATGACAACTTTCTCAGATACGTGAGCCAGGCGGTGAAGAAGCGCCCCCTGCCGGCGGGCTTACGTCACGGAGGGGTGCTGGGTCCGATAGGAAGCCGGGTCTATAGCTCTCTGCCGGCGGCGACGCTAGCCCTGGCCTGGGGGGAGACAGACTTCGACTTGACTGTGGACATCGTGACCGGGGTGCCTGTGGAGCCCTGGAGGGTGGACTCGCACGTGCGGGAATCCGTCGGGAGGCTGCTGGCGGTGTCTGGTGTGTGTCAGTCCGAAGCACCGGACATGTGCGTGGTGCCAGGGGTTCACAAGTGGCTACTGACTACATCACTGGTGGAGGTAACGGCCTTGACCCGCCTAGGAGCAGACTCCGCTGTCGTCAGGCGCATCAGGGCCCTCAAACTCTTGTCGCGCTGCTTCCTGCAGTGGCGCCCCCTGGAGGATGACGTCACGCGGGCCTGCCGGGCGGTGCGCCAGGTCGTAGCCTCCCCAGGCGGCGGCGGTCGTGCACCGCCCCAGGAGGTAGTGGCGGCACCTGGCGTGGATCTAGCCGGTCTCCAGTCCCCCATCGCCGCCTCTTTGGAGATGGATCGGCTAGCGACGCCTGCCGAGCGAGACGGCGACACATTCGGCGTGGTTCTCTGCCGGTTAGCTGTGTTTCTGACCGCCGTCCACAGGCGGCACTGCGAGCGCCTCCCGCCGAACCACTCCACCACCGACCCGGGCTGCCAGCTGTGCGCCGACTTGGAGGAGACCACGCGGCGGCGGCTCATCCCCGGGGGCCTCCACCCTGCCCTGGGGCGGGCCCTGCGCGAACCCGTCTCCTCCCACCTGTCCGTCACCTCGGCCTACTTCAAGTATTCGGTGATCGGGCACCTGATGGGCTCGCTCGAGTCGCCTGGGCCGCTCAGGGACGCCTGGAGCGCCGCGGACGACATCTACCTGCGGTCGGTCTTGCAGACTTTGGCCGTTCACATGGGGTCGGGAGGGGTCGGGCACCCTCTGCTGGACGTTCCTGCCCATCCAATCGAGCCCATATCCAGTTCCGTGTGGTCCACAAGCGAACTGTGGACCCAGCTGAGGTTGGCTGCTGGCCGACTTGCCCGATAAATATGAGCAAGGAATTACTTACTCATACAGTCATACGCTTCCTGAAGTTGTTTCCAGAATATTTGGCTCTGATATACTTAGGTGTTTGTCGACGAACAAGAACACACAAATTGTATGCAAGAAATAACGGGGCATTTTTTGAAGCCACTGTTTTTTGGGCCAGACTGATCCATCTCGTGTGGGAAAGTGCGGCTTTCTATACATAATAAAGATTGAACTCATTTCTGTCACGTTCATGCGTTGCCTTAATTGATCCTGGTAGAGTCGATTCGAAAAGTGACAATCACACAACACAATGCAACGTGTACTTAGTCTTTATTGAAGCTATGCTATCCAGGACAAGATGCGCAAACAATGTAAGCTGATTACAAGCAGCAACATGTTGCCGTGCGCTACACACATTAAGGCACTTGTACAGCGCTGAGTATCTCAAATACGGTTTTTGTCCCAAGCCATTTAAACGTAAATTTTACTGAATTCTACAAAAATGTGCATACTACATATCTGCTGCATGGATTTGCAAGCATGCCTCTGTGGGTGGTAGTACCCCTCTCAGGCGGCCTTCTGTGGGTGGTAGTACCCCTCTCAGACGGCACTCTGTGGGTGGTAGTACCCCTCTCAGGCGGCCCTCTGTGGGTGGTAGTACCCCCCTCAAGCGGCCCTCTGTGGGTGGTAGTACCCCCCTCAAAAGGCCCTTTGCGGCTGGTAATACCCCTCTCAGGCGGCCCTTTGTGGGTGGTAGCACCCCGCTCAAGCGGCCCTTAGCGGGTGGTAGTACCCCCGTCAAGCGGCCTTTGTGGGTGGTAGTACCCCCCTCAAGCGGCCCTTTGTGGGTGGTAGCAACCCGCTCAAGCGGCCCTTTGCGGGTGGTAGCACCCCGCTCAAGCGGCCCTTTGTGGGTGGTAGTACCCCGCTCAATCGGCCCGTTGCGGGTGTTAGTACCCCGCTCAAGCGGCCCTTTGTGGGTGGTAGTACCCCGCTCAAGCGGCCCTTTGCGGGTGGTAGCACCCCGCTCAAGCGGCCCTCTGTGGTTGGTAGTACCCCGCTCAAGCGGCCCTCTGTGGTTGGTAGTACCCCGCTCAAGCGGCCCTTTGTGGGTGTGAGTACCCCGCTCAAGCGGCCCCCTGTGGTTGGTAGCACCCCGCTCAAGCGGCCCTTTGCGGGTGTTAGTACCCCGCTCAAGCGGCCCTTTGCGGGTGGTAGCACCCCGCTCAAGCGGCCCTTTGCGGGTGTTAGTACCCCGCTCAAGCGGCCCTTTGTGGGTGGTAGCACCCCGCTCAAGCGGCCCTTTGCGGGTGTTAGTACCCCGCTCAAGCGGCCCTTTGTGGGTGGTAGTACCCCGCTCAAGCGGCCCTTTGTGGGTGGTAGCAACCCGCTCAATCGGCCCGTTGCGGGTGTTAGTACCCCGCTCAAGCGGCCCTTTGCGGGTGGTAGCACCCTTCTCAGGCGGCCGTTTGCGGGTGGTAGTACCCCGCTCAAGCGGCCGTTTGCGGGTGGTAGCACCCCGCTCAAGCGGTCCTTTGTGGGTGGTAGTACCCCGCTCAAGCGGCCCTTTGCGGGTGGTAGCACCCCGCTCAAGCGGCCCTTTGCGGGTGGTAGCACCCCGCTCAAGCGGCCCTCTGTGGTTGGTAGTACCCCGCTCAAGCGGCCCTCTGTGGTTGGTAGTACCCCGCTCAAGCGGCCCTTTGTGGGTGTGAGTACCCCGCTCAAGCGGCCCCCTGTGGTTGGTAGCACCCCGCTCAAGCGGCCCTTTGCGGGTGTTAGTACCCCGCTCAAGCGGCCCTTTGTGGGTGGTAGCACCCCGCTCAAGCGGCCCCCTGTGGTTGGTAGCACCCCGCTCAAGCGGCCCTTTGTGGGTGTGAGTACCCCGCTCAAGCGGCCCTTTGTGGATGGTGGCATTCATAACATCCGTATCATGATTATATACGCCACGGGTTAACTGAGCAGGCTTTAATCTGCCTAAACAATAGTGAAATAAGACAATATGTACAACGAAATAAGAATCTAGTGAGCATATGACACTGATATACAACTTTAACCACTAATAACGACACGGCGTTAATTATACAAACATTGATATAGGTAATACGAAATATAGCAGGTTCTACCCAAAAATACCGCTTTACTTTTGATATAATCAAACACACGTTAAGCATTTATAGAAACATTAACAAAAGAAGGCCTTTAATAGTGGGTGTACATGTACATATATAGATTATATTATAGTAACTTAATTAAGTGGTATGTGATCCGCTCTGTTCAAAGTCTTCGTTTTGTGCGCACAACCATTAGATAGGTGGCGCTGCGTGTGACGTCACTATAGGGTATGGCCAGCATCCGCTTTCAGCTCAGTGGTCGTATTCTGCCAGCAGCTGCTTAAGCGCGTCCTGGTGATAGATTGGAAGCTGCCCGGTAGCCTGCGACAACGAAAATGGGTTGACGCTTCGGATGGAAAGGCCCAGCAATGGGTGTGGTACCCCTCCGCCTCCTCCCTCCACCATGTCAGGTAGCATGCGCCTCAAGAATGTCAGCAGGTAGTTCTCTTCATCTGTGTCCCAGGGAATCAGTTGCTGTCTCACCTGGTCGGTGGCCTTTCCCTGGGTCAGGTCCCCCAGCACGCGGCACTTTAGGTAGGCCGAGTTGATGGACACGTGGGCCGGGGTGGGCTCGCCCAGAGCCTTCCCCAGGGCCGGATGGAGGTGCTTGGGCTGCAGTGTCTTCGTACGCTCCTCCAGGTCCTGGCACAGCTGGCAGTCATCGGCGGAGTGATTCAGTGGGAGCATGTCGCGGTGTCGCCTGTCGACCGCGGCTAGGATCATCGCCAGGGGGCTATGCTTGAACGCCCGCGCGTCTTGCCGTCTCGGTAGGTCGACAAGCTGCCCCCTTTCAACGGAGCCCGCCACACAGTCTATCAGCTCATCCCAGCCCATCCACCTCAGAGAGGCAGGCATGGCAGGGGGGTCGGCATTTAGGGCCGCTAGGCTCTGCACGGCAACCTCGAAACGTTGGACGTCATCCGGCAGGGGGCCCCACTGCAGGGGGTGACGAGCCAGGAGCTTGACGGCCCGGACTCGATTGACGACCAATGGTATGGCCTTGATTAAGATAAGCTCCACCGCAGAGGGGCTGTCAACCCATGTATCCTTGGGGACAAGGCGGAAATAATCATCGTTGTGGGGATTAATCCGGGCGTCATCTCCTTCTAACAGAGTGCGCAAGGTTTCCCGGATGGCCGGCTGTATACGGTGCCCGGGTATGGACACCGCGGCGGTGATGTCCGCGGTCAGCTCGAAAGGCGTCCCCTCCCCTCCCAGGCCCTCCCAGGTCAAGGTCAAGGTCGCCGCCGGTCCACTTCCGAAGACTCCGTCGGTACATCGGCACATAGCTTATAGGTGCACCGGTACTTTGCATGCCGGCACACCGACACATGGCTTCTCGGAACATCGGCAAATAGTTTGTAGGCGCACCGGCACGTATCTTGTCGATACACCGGCACATAGATTGTCGGTACACCAGTACTTGGCGTGTCGGTGCACGGGTAAATAGCTTGTCGGTACACCGGCACATGGCTTGTCGGTGCATCCTTATATAGCTTGTCGGTACACAGGCACATAGCTTGTCGGTATACCGGCACATATCTTGTCGGTATATCCGCACTTGACGTATCGGTACATCGGCACGTAGGTTGTCGGCACACCGACAATTGGCTTGTCGGTACACCGGCATATAGCTTATCGGTACACCGGCATATAATTTATCGAGACACCGGCACATAGCTTGTCAGTATAACCGCATCAGGCGTGTCGGTACATCGGCACATCGGTTGTCGGCACACCAACAATTGGCTCGTCGGTATATCGGCACATAGCTTGTCGGTATACCTGCACTAGGCGTGTCGGTACATCGGCACATAGGTTGTTGGCGCATTGACAGTTGGATTGTCGGTACTCCGGCATATAGCTGGTCGGTACTCCGGCACATAGCTCGTCGATATACCCGCAACTTGCTTGTCGGTAGATCGGCACATAGCTCGTCGGTACATCGGCACACAGCTTGTCGGTATACCGGCACACATCTTGTCGGTATACCCGCACTTGGCGTGTCGATACATCGGCGCATAGGTTGTCGGCACACCGGCACATGGCGTGGAACAAGTGAGTACACATCTCTATACTATACACATTGCAGTGGTCTCGCATTTGTCATGGCTTGCTTGCTTGCTTGCTTGCGGTGAAGAGCCCGGAACAGCTCATCAGATATTTCTTCAGCCCCCACCCCCCAGTTCTCTCTCAATAGTTCACACGGTTAGCGTGAAACAAATTACGAGGGGTGGGGCATCGTAGCACCGTGCGGAGTACGAAGAAGCTTTACCTGCCACCTCGCTTCCTAATTCGACACGAAATATTTCATTGACAACCCTAAAATCAGTTTATATTCGTCAGCTTCAACCAAAGACAACAGAATTTGGCTTACTTACAGTCCTGTTTCCAAGATAATTCACATCATGCAAGCAAATTTCGCTGTATCCGCTGTGCCGTTTACCTTGTCATCTGTCATGTCCGTGGGCGATAGCAATGCTGGTATTTTGGGAGGGGGATTAGGTTGGGCAAACGCCGAGCGGAAACTCAATGTATAAGCGTTTCCTGGCCTCCTATCAAAAGTTACTTTACGATACCTACCACACAAGTCACTGAATCAATGACATGTTTATAACAGCAAACAGGACAAGAGTTGACGAGTTTGAGCTGTTTGAAAATCTGAGGCAGTGCACTGTTGCCACCTGCCGCCCCCCTTGCTCTCTGACAACACACTAAACTTCCCATGATGACTATGGTTCGATTTTCGCGCATGCGCGGAGTCTTCCAAGCCCTTCCCTGTGTGGCGCCCCGTACGTCTGTCTGAGTCAGGCGACAGCAACGACCATCTCGTGAGAGCAAGAGACCAGCTGTGTTGAGAAAATGCTATATTTAGCCTCGGCAAAAACCAACGACGAGACGTTGACGGAATCACTTTCCCTTTCTTCTGGCCGCCCTACTCCCACCCACCCACCCACTGTCTCTCCGCTTCAGCTCAACTTGTATAGGATACAGCAGCGAAGCCAGCGCCGTTCGGCCTCCACCTCTGCTACTCAAATGATCTAGTCATGACAAGGACGGCATAACTGCTCGTATGTCGCTGGCGTCTCCCCCAATACCCTGTATGACAGGAGACCCGGGAGATCTACGTCACGCCCGGGTGGGGTGGGGTGGGGTGGGGTGGGATGGGGGCCACCGTATATTGGTCAGTTAATACAATGTACGCGGGTTCCATCCACGACTTGGGAAAGACATTTGATATGCCTAGGAAGGAACAAAGGATCCCCAGAATCATTGCTTGGTGGGTGAGCCTGGCAAGGCACGTCTAAAAGTGAGGTTGGCAGTTGGTTGAATATTGAGGACCCCCATGCTGGCGATATCAAGTCAATATGAGAAGGAAGGGAAGAGCGGAGCCATGTCCCCGGGGTAACTCCCTACCGTTTGCGAAGAAGGACATGTTTATCCCGCGACCAAACACGCCAAAGACTTGATGAGAGCAGGGCTGGAATCAGCGATCCACGTGCCGTTAGGCTATCCTTAAAGTTTTGGAGTGCTCTTCATGAGAGGCCCATCTACATGCGCCCGGCAATACTGGTCTTTGTTTTTGCTGCCTTGTGATTGGTTGGAAAGCTGGATTGTCACTTACGCTCGTTGCCCGGGTTTGAACTTTAAATTGAAATTGAGAGGGTTTTTTAAAGGTCAACCCGTGGCCACTGAATTAGGTCGGCGGCTTGAGTGAATGGGAATTGCATATCCCAATGCCGACCCAGGGTGGAGTTATAAAAAAAAAAAAAAAAAAAAAAAAAAAGGGTAAAAAGTGTCTTTAGCGAAATGGTGTGTATTAGGGTGTTATGTCGGCTCCTAGATTTCTGGAGCATGACATTTTTGTGAGATTTCGGTCAATTTTGCTGGTGGAATTTCCGGGGGTATGCGGCATGGTACACGTTGGGATGACAGGTCTTGCATGGGACTACAATGCAAACTGGCCACCCCGAAGTGGACCGGCGAAAAAGGCATGTATCGATGATGGCTTGGGTTGCCCTCCACAACTAGGTAACCGCAGGGAGGAATCGGGATGCGGGCGGGGTGTGGAATCTGGATCCGTGGGACAACTCGGGACGCGATGGATGGAATGTGGTTTCGTCGGATAAATCGGTATCTGTAGGATCTAACCGGGATCCCAATTGAATCATTGAATCAGTATCCGGGCGGGCGGGCGGGGGGTTGGGGGGGGGGCAGCGGGAAAGGAGCGCAGGTGCGGTGGGGGGGGGGGGCGAGAGGAGGGAGGGGGGAGCTGCGGCACATAGCCGTGGGTTAAATACAGCCACGACCAAGGGTAGGAGGGGAGATATTGTCATGGGTTTAATACAACCCTGACAAAGTGTCTCCTTATGGTGGGGGCACATTGTCACCACTGCCGTAACATTACCACCACTGTGCTTACATCGTCACTACTGCGGTTATATGGTCACTACTTTGGTTACATTGCTAGTAACTATGTCACTAGCCTAGTAATCGTGTCACTACTCCGGTAACCATGTCACTTGTCTGGTAATCGTGTCACTAGGCTAGTAACCGTGTGTCTACACTAGTAATCGCATCACACGTCTAGTAATCGTGTCACTAGTCCGGTAACCGTGTCACTAGTGTGGTAACCGTGTCTCTAGGCTAGTAACCGTGTAACTAGTGTGGTAATCGTGTCACTAGTGTAGTAACCGTGTCACTAGTCTTGTAACAGTGTCACTAGGCTAGTAACCGTGTCTCTAGGCAAGTAATATTGTCACTAGTGTGGTAACCGTGTCACTAGTGTGGTAACCGTGTCACTAGGAAAGTAACCGTGCCTCTAGGCTAGTAACATTGCCACTAGGCTAGTAACCGTGTCACTAGTGTGGTAACCGTGTCTCTAGTGTGGTAACCGTGTCATTAAGCCAGTGTCCGTGTCACTAGTGTGGTAACCGTGTCACTAGTCTTGTAACCGTGTCACTATGCTAGTAACCGTGTCTCTAGGCTAGTAACATTGCCACTAGGCTAGTTACCGTGTCACTAGTGTGTTAACCGTGTCACTAGGCAAGTAACCGCGTCACTAGGCAAGTAACCGTGGTGTCATGAAGCCTGTAATAGTGTCACTAGTTCGGCTAACCGTATCACTAGCCTGATAATCGTATCTCTGCACTAGTAATCTGGTAATCGCGTCACTAGCCAGGTAACCGTGTCTCTACACTGGTAACCGTGTCTCTACACTGGCAATTGCGTCACTAGGCTAGCAATCGTATCATTACTCTGACAACCGTGTCAATAAGCTAGTAACCGTGTCACTAGGCTAGTAACTGTGCCATTAGCCTAGTAATTGTTTCAGTAGTCCGGTAACCGTGGCACTATCCTGCTAACCGTGTCTCTACACTGGTAATCGTGTCACTGGGCTAGTAATTGCGTCGCTAGTCCGGTAATCGCGCCACTAGGTTAGTAATTGAGTCATTAGGCTAGTAATAGTGTCACTACTCTGGTTACCGTGCCTCTAGGCTAGTAATCGCGTCATTGACCTGGTAACCGTGTCCTTACACTGGCATCCGTGTCACTAATCAGGTCATCATGTCATTAGTCCCGTAACCGTGTCACTAGGTTAGTAACCGTATCATTAAGCTAGTAATCGTGTCACTGGCCTGGTAAGCGCGTCCCTACACTGGTAATCGTGTCACTAGGTTAGTAATTGTGTCACTAGGCTAGTAATCGTGTCACTAGGCTAGTAATCGTATAACTAGGCTAGTAATGGCGTTACCAGTCCGGTAACCGGGTCGCTAGGCTACTCACCGTGTCATTAGGCTAGTAATCACGTCACTAGTCCGGTAATCGCGACACTAGCCTGGTAACCGTGCATCTACACTGGTAACCGTGTTTCCACACTGGAGAACGCACCACTAGCCTGATAATCGTGTCACTACACTGGTAATCGTGCCACTACTCCGGTAACCACGTCACTAGTCCGGTAAAAGTGTCAATAGGCTAGTAATCTCATCACTAGTCTGGTAACCATGTCATTAAGCTGGTAAACGTGTCTCTAGCCTAGTAACCGTGTCACTAGTGTGGTAACCGTGTCACTAGGCAAGTAACCGTGTCACTAGGCAAGTAATCGAGTCACTACTGTGGTAACTGTGTCAGTAGGCAAGTAACTGTGTCACTAGGCAAGTAACCGTGTCACTAGGCTAGTAATCGTATAACTAGGCTAGTAATGGCGTTACCAGTCCGGTAACCGGGTCGCTAGGCTACTCACCGTGTCATTAGGCTAGTAATCACGTCACTAGTCCGGTAATCGCGACACTAGCCTGATAATCGTGTCACTACACTGGTAATCGTGCCACTACTCCGGTAACCACGTCACTAGTCCGGTAAAAGTGTCAATAGGCTAGTAATCGTGTCACTAGTCTGGTAACCATGTCATTAAGCTAGTAAACGTGTCTCTAGCCTAGTAACCGTGTCACTAGTGTGATAACCGTGTCACTAGGCAAGTAACCGTGTCCCTAGGCAAGTAACCGTGTCTCTAGGCAAGTAACCGAGTCACTACTGTGGTAACTGTGTCACTAGGCAAGTAACTGTGTCACTAGGCAAGTAACCGTGTCACTAGGCAAGTAACCGTGTCTCTAGGCAAGTAACCGTGTCTCTAGGCAAGTAACCGTGTCACTAGGCTAGTAACCGTGTCACTAGGCTAGTAATCGTATAACTAGGCTAGTAATGGCGTTACCAGTCCGGTAACCGGGTCGCTAGGCTACTCACCGTGTCATTAGGCTAGTAATCACGTCACTAGTCCGGTAATCGCGACACTAGCCTGGTAACCGTGCATCTACACTGGTAACCGTGTTTCCACACTGGAGAACGCACCACTAGCCTGATAATCGTGTCACTACACTGGTAATCGTGCCACTACTCCGGTAACCACGTCACTAGTCCGGTAAAAGTGTCAATAGGCTAGTAATCTCATCACTAGTCTGGTAACCATGTCATTAAGCTAGTAAAAGTGTCTCTAGATTAGTAACCGTGTCACTAGTGTGGTAACCGTGTCACTAGGCAAGTAACCGTGTCACTAGGCAAGTAACCGTGTCTCTAGGCAAGTAACCGTGTCACTAGGCAAGTAACCGTGTCTCTAGGCAAGTAACCGAGTCACTGCTGTGGTAACTGTGTCACTAGCGTTGTAACCGTGTCATTAAGGTAGTAACCGTGTCTCTAGGCTAGTAACCGTGTCACTACTGTGGTAACTGTGTCACTACTGTGGTAACTGTGTCACTAGGCAAGGAACCGTGTCACTAGCCAAGTAACCGCGTCACTAGGCAAGTGACCGTGTCACTAATGTGGTAACTGTGTCACTAGTGTGTTAACCGTGTCATTAAGGTAGTAACCGTGTCTCTAGGCTAGTAACCGCGTAACTAGTGTGGTAACCGTGTCACTAGTGTGGTAACCGTGTCACTAGTCACGTAACCGTGTCACTACTGTGGTAACTGTGTCACTAGGCAAGGAACCGTGTCACTAGCCAAGTAACCGTGTCACTAGGCAACTGACTGTGTCACTACTGTGTAACTGTGTCACTAGTGTGGTAACCGTATCATTAAGGTAGTAACCGTGTCTCTAGGCTAGTAACCGCGTAACTAGTGTGGTAACCGTGTCACTAGTGTGGTAACCGTGTCACTAGTCACGTAACCGTGTCACTACTGTGGTAACTGTGTCACTAGGCAAGTAACCGTGTCACTAGGCAAGTAACAGTGTCTCTAGGCAAGTAATCGAGTCACTACTGTGGTAACTGTGTCACTAGGCAAGTAACTGTGTCACTAGACAAGTAACCGTGTCACTAGGCAAGTAACCGTGTCTCTAGGCAAGTAACCGTGTCACTAGGCAAGTAACCGTGTCTCTAGGCAAGTAACCGAGTCACTGCTGTGGTAACTGTGTCACTAGCGTTGTAACCGTGTCATTAAGGTAGTAACCGTGTCATTAAGGTAGTAACCGTGTCTCAAGACTAGTAACCGTGTCACTACTGTGGTAACTGTGTCACTAAGCAAGGAACCGTGTCACTAGCCAAGTAACCGTGTCACTAGGCAAGTGACCGTGTCACTACTGTGGTAACTGTGTCACTAGTGTAGTAACCGTGTCATTAAGGTAGTAACCGTGTCACTAGTGTGGTAACCGTGTCACTAGTCACGTAACCGAGTCATTAGTGTGGTAATCGTGTCAATAAGGTAGTACCCATCTCTAGGCTAATAACCGTGTCACTATTCTTGTAACCGTGTCACTAGGCCAGTAACCGTGTCACTAGGCTAGTAACCGTGTCTCCATGCCAGCAACATTGTCACAAGGCTAGTAACCGTGTCATTAGGCAAGTAACCGTGTCACTAGGCTAGTAACCGTGTCACTAGTGTGGTAACTGTAACTAGTGTGTCACTAGGCAAGTAACCGTGTCACTAGGCTAGTAACCGTGTCTCTAGGCTAGTAAGCGTGTCACTAATGTAGTAACTGTCACTAGTGTGGTAACCGTGCCACTAGGCAAGTAACCGTGTCAATAGGCCAGTAACCGTGTCACTACGCTAGTAGCCGTGTCACAAGGCTAGTAACCGTATCACTAGTGTGGTAACCGTTTCATAAGGCTAGTAACCGTGTCTGTAGGCTAGTAAGCGTATCACTAGTCTTGTAGCATAAGGAACCACACTAGTGACACGGTTACTCGCCAAGTGACATAGTTACCAGACTAGTGGCACGGTTACTAGCCTGGATACACAGTTACTAGCCTAGTGACACGGTTACTAGCCTAGTGACACGGTCACAAGACTAGTCACAAGGCTACTTGCCTAGTGACAATGTTACTAGGCCGTTAGAGCCAGGCACCATTTGCTGTCTGTGCGGTGTTGCAGCGCATATTTTCGCGTATAGGGCGCACAGTTTTTAACTATCCGACAAAATATGCATCTTTCCAGAATCCTTATGCAATTTACTGACCTGGCGGAAAGAAAATACTTTGATTTATTGTCTTAACTTGCAATATCAGGGCTTTTGCTGGCCAAATATATTTGATCATCGCCAGCCGCGACAATATGTGCTGCAACACCGCAACGAGAGCAAATGCTGCCTGGCTCTAACGGCACCCCGTGATAAGTTAGAGACAGGCCTGGTAAGGCAGATGTGTGACCCAATTATAGGTATTTAGCCTTTCTAGTGCACACAAAGCGGCCTAAAACACCAACAGTTCATATATTTTTTGTGGCCGCTTGCTCTGTACGCCGCATGACCCCCCCCCCCTCCCGCCCCCAATCCCTGCCATGTACGTGCATCGGACCGTATCGGTGTACCTGTCACAGCAGCTTCCATTCACTGCATGGCTCAAGCCTCGATCTGCGCGGAATGGTTCTAGGGGCACCCGTTTTAGAATACACGCCACGTATCAAACTGATTGTTTTCTGTAACAGATTTATAAACAAAGCTTTGTTGGAAGAGACCGCGCTGCCTCCTGCCATCCCGCCAATGGTGTCGGCTCGCTGGCTATGTCCGGCGCTGGACTCGACAGTCGATATCGCGAGGTCGATATCATAGTGGAACTCCGCTCAATATCCGGGTAAGACGACCGACACCGGTGCACCGACAAGCTACATGGCGATGTCTATTCATGACGGGAAAACAGGTCGTCTGTGTATAGACAGCAAACACAAACCGTGGTTCGCTGTAGACCTGTAGACCTGCATGCCGCGGGGACGCTAGCCTAGCCTATACATACTCATACGGCCATGCATGGGTTGCCTGTGCTCCAGATATAACCAACTGATGAGGTAAGTAAGTCACCGCATGCATGCATGCGTCCACGAAGACGGGCTGGCATATCCCGGAGGGATGGTTGGTTGGTTGGTTGGTTATTCAGGACGCTTTAACCACATTTGGTCATATCGCGTCAATGGGAGCAGGAAGGGAGAGTGGAGCCATGTCTCCGGGGGTAACCCCCTACTCCTTACGAAGAAAGACATGAGATCTTTATCCTGCGACCACACAGACATGGCCACAGCAGGGCTCGAACCACCGACCCACGTAACGTTAGGTTCTCAGGTGACCAGAACACTCAATGCGAGTGCTTTAGCCCGCTGCTCGAGCTGTCGCGCCGGCCCCCCCGGGGGGCTGGTGGAGGAGAGGTAGTTGCTAATGCCGCAATTGCAACACACTGCCTGGGGCGTAGGGGTGCAGCCTGGATGAGACGAATTCTCCGCATTTTGGGTGGGATGTGCTCTCGGAATACGGGGTGAAGGAGTGAAAGGAGGGGGGAAGGGGGCGGGGGAGGGATCATACCTTCTGAAACCTCAGAAATGAAAGTGCCAGAAAGATGGAGGTCGCGGGAAGGGGGTAGCGGGCCAACTTTTATTATGTGGACCTCCCCCCCCACACCCCTCCCACTGACAATAGAAGGGGGATCTTGCCCAAGGGCCCAAGTCGTATATCAGTCTGTGGTTACTATATTTTGACATCAACATAGAACATTCTGTAGGTTATTACTAATAGCATTACGCACAACCACACATTATCTTCAGGGCGGGGAACAGCTCCGAAGATGTTCCCGACGATGGTTCTGGTCTGAATGACCTGGAGGAGGAGTACCGCCCTCTGGTCCGACACTACAGGCGACACCTGGAGGCCAAGAGGGAAGCTGCGGCGACCTTAACCGACCTGGTGGGTGAACTGGAGCGAGAGACCTTCGACTATAGAAGCCAAGAGAGGGAGGAGTGCGAGGCCGCGGTGGAGGAGCTGGTGACGTCAGTGATGGCCGACGTGGTCCGGGAGCATCCTCTCTTCGGGAATTACACGCTGCGCCATGCCGGGAGTCACTGGGATGGTACCAGGGTGACCTCGCACCCGGACGAGTTCGACCTGGTCGTGTCGCTGACGGGGTTGGTAGCCGAGCGGGATGAGTCCGACGGCGAGTGGAAGGTGTTCGTCTCAGAATTGGCTCTGGACCAATGGAAAGCCGAGGGTGACGTCCTAAAAGAGCTCCCGGACGGCCGTTACCACGTCGACCCCACGCGTTTCCATGACAACTTTCTCAGATACGTGAGCCAGGCGGTGAAGAAGCGCCCCCTGCCGGCGGGCTTACGTCACGGAGGGGTGCTGGGTCCGATGGGAAGCCGGGTCTATAGCTGTCTGCCGGCGGCGACGCTAGCCCTGGCCTGGGGGGAGACAGACTTCGACTTGACTGTGGACATCGTGACCGGGGTGCCTGTGGAGCCCTGGAGGGTGGACTCGCACGTGCGGGAATCCGTCGGGAGGCTGCTGGCGGTGTCTGGTGTGTGTCAGTCCGAAGCACCGGACATGTGCGTGGTGCCAGGGGTTCACAAGTGGCTACTGACTACATCACTGGTGGAGGTAACGGCCTTGACCCGCCTAGGAGCAGACTCCGCTGTCGTCAGGCGCATCAGGGCCCTCAAACTCTTGTCGCGCTGCTTCCTGCAGTGGCGCCCCCTGGAGGATGACGTCACGCGGGCCTGCCGGGCGGTGCGCCAGGTCGTAGCCTCCCCAGGCGGCGGCGGTCGTGCACCGCCCCAGGAGGTAGTGGCGGCACCTGGCGTGGATCTAGCCGGTCTCCAGTCCCCCATCGCCGCCTCTTTGGAGATGGATCGGCTAGCGACGCCTGCCGAGCGAGACGGCGACACATTCGGCGTGGTTCTCTGCCGGTTAGCTGTGTTTCTGACCGCCGTCCACAGGCGGCACTGCGAGCGCCTCCCGCCGAACCACTCCACCACCGACCCGGGCTGCCAGCTGTGCGCCGACTTGGAGGAGACCACGCGGCGGCGGCTCATCCCCGGGGGCCTCCACCCTGCCCTGGGGCGGGCCCTGCGCGAACCCGTCTCCTCCCACCTGTCCGTCACCTCGGCCTACTTCAAGTATTCGGTGATCGGGCACCTGATGGGCTCGCTCGAGTCGCCTGGGCCGCTCAGGGACGCCTGGGGCGCCGCGGACGACATCTACCTGCGGTCGGTCTTGCAGACTTTGGCCGTTCACATGGGGTCGGGAGGGGTCGGGCACCCTCTGCTCGACGTCCCTGCCCACCCAATCGAGCCCATATCCAGTTCCGTGTGGTCCACAAGCGAACTGTGGACCCAGCTGAGGTTGGCTGCTGGCCGACTTGCCCGATAAATATGAGCAAGGAATTACTTACTCATACAGTCATACGCTTCCTGAAGTTGTTTCCAGAATATTTGGCTCTGATATACTTAGGCGTTTGTCGACGAACAAGAACACACAAATTGTATGCAAGAAATAACGGGGCATTTTTTGAAGCCACTGTTTTTTGGGCCAGACTGATCCATCTCGTGTGGGAAAGTGCGGCTTTCTATACATAATAAAGATTGAACTCATTTCTGTCACGTTCATGCGTTGCCTTAATTGATCCTGGTAGAGTCGATTCGAAAAGTGACAATCACACAACACAATGCAACGTGTACTTAGTCTTTATTGAAGCTATGCGATCCAGGACAAGATGCGCAAACAATGTAAGCTGATTACAAGCAGCAACATGTTGCCGTGCGCTACACACATTAAGGCACTTGTACAGCGCTGAGTATCTCAAATACGGTTTTTGTCCCAAGCCATTTAAACGTAAATTTTACTGAATTCTACAAAAATGTGCATACTACATATCTGCTGCATGGATTTGCAAGCATGCCTCTGTGGGTGGTAGTACCCCTCTCAGGCGGCCTTCTGTGGGTGGTAGTACCCATCTCAGACGGCACTCTGTGGGTGGTAGTACCCCTCTCAGGCGGCCCTCTGTAGGTGGTAGTACCCCTCTCAGGCGGCCCTCTGTGGGTGGTAGTACCCCCCTCAAAAGGCCCTTTGCGGGTGGTAGTACCCCTCTCAGGCGGCCCTTTGTGGGTGGTAGCACCCCGCTCAAGCGGCCCTTAGCGGGTGGTAGTACCCCCGTCAAGCGGCCTTTGTGGGTGGTAGTACCCCGCTCAAGCGGCCCTTTGTGGGTGGTAGCAACCCGCTCAATCGGCCCGTTGCGGGTGTTAGTACCCCGCTCAAGCGGCCCTTTGCGGGTGGTAGCACCCTTCTCAGGCGGCCGTTTGCGGGTGGTAGTACCCCGCTCAAGCGGCCGTTTGCGGGTGGTAGCACCCCGCTCAAGCGGTCCTTTGTGGGTGGTAGTACCCCGCTCAAGCGGCCCTTTGCGGGTGGTAGCACCCCGCTCAAGCGGCCCTTTGCGGGTGGTAGCACCCCGCTCAAGCGGCCCTCTGTGGTTGGTAGTACCCCGCTCAAGCGGCCCTCTGTGGTTGGTAGTACCCCGCTCAAGCGGCCCTTTGTGGGTGTGAGTACCCCGCTCAAGCGGCCCCCTGTGGTTGGTAGCACCCCGCTCAAGCGGCCCTTTGCGGGTGTTAGTACCCCGCTCAAGCGGCCCTTTGTGGGTGGTAGCACCCCGCTCAAGCGGCCCCCTGTGGTTGGTAGCACCCCGCTCAAGCGGCCCTTTGTGGGTGTGAGTACCCCGCTCAAGCGGCCCTTTGTGGATGGTGGCATTCATAACATCCGTATCATGATTATATACGCCACGGGTTAACTGAGCAGGCTTTAATCTGCCTAAACAATAGTGAAATAAGACAATATGTACAACGAAATAAGAATCTAGTGAGCATATGACACTGATATACAACTTTAACCACTAATAACGACACGGCGTTAATTATACAAACATTGATATAGGTAATACGAAATATAGCAGGTTCTACCCAAAAATACCGCTTTACTTTTGATATAATCAAACACACGTTAAGCATTTATAGAAACATTAACAAAAGAAGGCCTTTAATAGTGGGTGTACATGTACATATATAGATTATATTATAGTAACTTAATTAAGTGGTATGTGATCCGCTCTGTTCAAAGTCTTCGTTTTGTGCGCACAACCATTAGATAGGTGGCGCTGCGTGTGACGTCACTATAGGGTATGGCCAGCATCCGCTTTCAGCTCAGTGGTCGTATTCTGCCAGCAGCTGCTTAAGCGCGTCCTGGTGATAGATTGGAAGCTGCCCGGTAGCCTGCGACAACGAAAATGGGTTGACGCTTCGAATGGAAAGGCCCAGCAATGGGTGTGGTACCCCTCCGCCTCCTCCCTCCACCATGTCAGGTAGCATGCGCCTCAAGAATGTCAGCAGGTAGTTCTCTTCATCTGTGTCCCAGGGAATCAGTTGCTGTCTCACCTGGTCGGTGGCCTTTCCCTGGGTCAGGTCCCCCAGCACGCGGCACTTTAGGTAGGCCGAGTTGATGGACACGTGGGCCGGGGTGGGCTCGCCCAGAGCCTTCCCCAGGGCCGGATGGAGGTGCTTGGGCTGCAGTGTCTTCGTACGCTCCTCCAGGTCCTGGCACAGCCGGCAGTCCTCGGCGGAGTGATTCAAGGGGAGCATGTCGCGGTGTCGCCTGTCGACTGCGGCTAGGATCATCGCCAGGGGGCTATGCTTGAACGCCCGCGCGTCTTGCCGTCTCGGTAGGTCCACAAGCTGCCCCCTTTCAAGGGAGCCCGCCACACAGCCTATCAGCTCATCCCAGCCCATCCACCTCAGAGAGGCAGGCATGGCAGGGGGGTCGGCATTTAGGGCCGCTAGGCTCTGCACGGCAACCTCGAAACGTTGGACGTCATCCGGCAGGGGGCCCCACTGCAGGAGGTGACGAGCCAGGAGCTTGACGGCCCGGACTCGATTGACGACCAATGGTATGGCCTTGATTAAGATCAGCTCCACCGCAGAGGGGCTGTCAACCCATGTGTCCTTGGGGACAAGGCGGAAATAATCATCGTTGTGGGGAGTAATCTGGGCCTCATCTACTAACAGAGTGCCTAATTTTTCCCGGATGGCCGGCTGTATACGGTGCCCGGGTATGGACACCGCGGCGGTGATGTCCGCGGTCAGCTCGAAAGGCGTCCCCTCCCCTCCCAGGCCCTCCCAGGTCAAGGTCAAGGTCGCCGCCGGTCCACTTCCGAAGACTCCGTCGGTACATCGGCACATAGCTTATAGGTGCACCGGTACTTTGCATGCCGGCACACCGACACATGGCTTCTCGGAACATCGGCAAATAGTTTGTAGGCGCACCGGCACGTATCTTGTCGATACACCGGCACATAGATTGTCGGTACACCAGTACTTGGCGTGTCGGTGCACGGGTAAATAGCTTGTCGGTACACCGGCACATGGCTTGTCGGTGCATCCTTATATAGCTTGTCGGTACACAGGCACATAGCTTGTCGGTATACCGGCACACATCTTGTCGGTATATCCGCACTTGACGTATCGGTACATCGGCACGTAGGTTGTCGGCACACCGACAATTGGCTTGTCGGTACACCGGCATATAGCTTATCGGTACACCGGCATATAATTTATCGAGACACCGGCACATAGCTTGTCAGTATAACCGCATCAGGCGTGTCGGTACATCGGCACATCGGTTGTCGGCACACCAACAATTGGCTCGTCGGTATATCGGCACATAGCTTGTCGGTATACCTGCACTAGGCGTGTCGGTACATCGGCACATAGGTTGTTGGCGCATTGACAGTTGGATTGTCGGTACTCCGGCATATAGCTGGTCGGTACTCCGGCACATAGCTCGTCGATATACCCGCAACTTGCTTGTCGGTAGATCGGCACATAGCTCGTCGGTACATCGGCACACAGCTTGTCGGTATACCGGCACACATCTTGTCGGTATACCCGCACTTGGCGTGTCGATACATCGGCGCATAGGTTGTCGGCACACCGGCACATGGCGTGGAACAAGTGAGTACACATCTCTATACTATACACATTGCAGTGGTCTCGCATTTGTCATGGCTTGCTTGCTTGCTTGCTTGCGGTGAAGAGCCCGGAACAGCTCATCAGATATTTCTTCAGCCCCCACCCCCCAGTTCTCTCTCAATAGTTCACACGGTTAGCGTGAAACAAATTACGAGGGGTGGGGCATCGTAGCACCGTGCGGAGTACGAAGAAGCTTTACCTGCCACCTCGCTTCCTAATTCGACACGAAATATTTCATTGACAACCCTAAAATCAGTTTATATTCGTCAGCTTCAACCAAAGACAACAGAATTTGGCTTACTTACAGTCCTGTTTCCAAGATAATTCACATCATGCAAGCAAATTTCGCTGTATCCGCTGTGCCGTTTACCTTGTCATCTGTCATGTCCGTGGGCGATAGCAATGCTGGTATTTTGGGAGGGGGATTAGGTTGGGCAAACGCCGAGCGGAAACTCAATGTATAAGCGTTTCCTGGCCTCCTATCAAAAGTTACTTTACGATACCTACCACACAAGTCACTGAATCAATGACATGTTTATAACAGCAAACAGGACAAGAGTTGACGAGTTTGAGCTGTTTGAAAATCTGAGGCAGTGCACTGTTGCCACCTGCCGCCCCCCTTGCTCTCTGACAACACACTAAACTTCCCATGATGACTATGGTTCGATTTTCGCGCATGCGCGGAGTCTTCCAAGCCCTTCCCTGTGTGGCGCCCCGTACGTCTGTCTGAGTCAGGCGACAGCAACGACCATCTCGTGAGAGCAAGAGACCAGCTGTGTTGAGAAAATGCTATATTTAGCCTCGGCAAAAACCAACGACGAGACGTTGACGGAATCACTTTCCCTTTCTTCTGGCCGCCCTACTCCCACCCACCCACCCACTGTCTCTCCGCTTCAGCTCAACTTGTATAGGATACAGCAGCGAAGCCAGCGCCGTTCGGCCTCCACCTCTGCTACTCAAATGATCTAGTCATGACAAGGACGGCATAACTGCTCGTATGTCGCTGGCGTCTCCCCCAATACCCTGTATGACAGGAGACCCGGGAGATCTACGTCACGCCCGGGTGGGGTGGGGTGGGGTGGGGTGGGATGGGGGCCACCGTATATTGGTCAGTCAATACAATGTACGCGGGTTCCATCCACGACTTGGGAAAGACATTTGATATGCCTAGGAAGGAACAAAGGATCCCCAGAATCATTGCTTGGTGGGTGAGCCTGGCAAGGCACGTCTAAAAGTGAGGTTGGCAGTTGGTTGAATATTGAGGACCCCCATGCTGGCGATATCAAGTCAATATGAGAAGGAAGGGAAGAGCGGAGCCCCGGGGTAACTCCCTACCGTTTGCGAAGAAGGACATGTTTATCCCGCGACCAAACACGCCAAAGACTTGATGAGAGCAGGGCTGGAATCAGCGATCCACGTGCCGTTAGGCTATCCTTAAAGTTTTGGAGTGCTCTTCATGAGAGGCCCATCTACATGCGCCCGGCAATACTGGTCTTTGTTTTTGCTGCCTTGTGATTGGTTGGAAAGCTGGATTGTCACTTACGCTCGTTGCCCGGGTTTGAACTTTAAATTGAAATTGAGAGGGTTTTTTAAAGGTCAACCCGTGGCCACTGAATTAGGTCGGCGGCTTGAGTGAATGGGAATTGCATATCCCAATGCCGACCCAGGGTGGAGTTATAAAAAAAAAAAAAAAAAAAAAAAAAAGGGTAAAAAGTGTCTTTAGCGAAATGGTGTGTATTAGGGTGTTATGTCGGCTCCTAGATTTCTGGAGCATGACATTTTTGTGAGATTTCGGTCAATTTTGCTGGTGGAATTTCCGGGGGTATGCGGCATGGTACACGTTGGGATGACAGGTCTTGCATGGGACTACAATGCAAACTGGCCACCCCGAAGTGGACCGGCGAAAAAGGCATGTATCGATGATGGCTTGGGTTGCCCTCCACAACTAGGTAACCGCAGGGAGGAATCGGGATGCGGGCGGGGTGTGGAATCTGGATCCGTGGGACAACTCGGGACGCGATGGATGGAATGTGGTTTCGTCGGATAAATCGGTATCTGTAGGATCTAACCGGGATCCCAATTGAATCATTGAATCAGTATCCGGGCGGGCGGGCGGGGGGTTGGGGGGGGGGCAGCGGGAAAGGAGCGCAGGTGCGGTGGGGTGGGGGGGGGGGCGAGAGGAGGGAGGGGGGAGCTGCGGCACATAGCCGTGGGTTAAATACAGCCACGACCAAGGGTAGGAGGGGAGATATTGTCATGGGTTTAATACAACCCTGACAAAGTGTCTCCTTATGGTGGGGGCACATTGTCACCACTGCCGTAACATTACCACCACTGTGCTTACATCGTCACTACTGCGGTTATATGGTCACTACTTTGGTTACATTGCTAGTAACTATGTCACTAGCCTAGTAATCGTGTCACTACTCCGGTAACCATGTCACTTGTCTGGTAATCGTGTCACTAGGCTAGTAACCGTGTGTCTACACTAGTAATCGCATCACACGTCTAGTAATCGTGTCACTAGTCCGGTAACCGTGTCACTAGTGTGGTAACCGTGTCTCTAGGCTAGTAACCGTGTAACTAGTGTGGTAATCGTGTCACTAGTGTAGTAACCGTGTCACTAGTCTTGTAACAGTGTCACTAGGCTAGTAACCGTGTCTCTAGGCAAGTAATATTGTCACTAGTGTGGTAACCGTGTCACTAGTGTGGTAACCGTGTCACTAGGAAAGTAACCGTGCCTCTAGGCTAGTAACATTGCCACTAGGCTAGTAACCGTGTCACTAGTGTGGTAACCGTGTCTCTAGTGTGGTAACCGTGTCATTAAGCCAGTGTCCGTGTCACTAGTGTGGTAACCGTGTCACTAGTCTTGTAACCGTGTCACTATGCTAGTAACCGTGTCTCTAGGCTAGTAACATTGCCACTAGGCTAGTTACCGTGTCACTAGTGTGTTAACCGTGTCACTAGGCAAGTAACCGCGTCACTAGGCAAGTAACCGTGGTGTCATGAAGCCTGTAATAGTGTCACTAGTTCGGCTAACCGTATCACTAGCCTGATAATCGTATCTCTGCACTAGTAATCTGGTAATCGCGTCACTAGCCAGGTAACCGTGTCTCTACACTGGTAACCGTGTCTCTACACTGGCAATTGCGTCACTAGGCTAGCAATCGTATCATTACTCTGACAACCGTGTCAATAAGCTAGTAACCGTGTCACTAGGCTAGTAACTGTGCCATTAGCCTAGTAATTGTTTCAGTAGTCCGGTAACCGTGGCACTATCCTGCTAACCGTGTCTCTACACTGGTAATCGTGTCACTGGGCTAGTAATTGCGTCGCTAGTCCGGTAATCGCGCCACTAGGTTAGTAATTGAGTCATTAGGCTAGTAATAGTGTCACTACTCTGGTTACCGTGCCTCTAGGCTAGTAATCGCGTCATTGACCTGGTAACCGTGTCCTTACACTGGCATCCGTGTCACTAATCAGGTCATCGTGTCATTAGTCCCGTAACCGTGTCACTAGGTTAGTAACCGTATCATTAAGCTAGTAATCGTGTCACTGGCCTGGTAAGCGCGTCCCTACACTGGTAATCGTGTCACTAGGTTAGTAATTGTGTCACTAGGCTAGTAATCGTGTCACTAGGCTAGTAATCGTATAACTAGGCTAGTAATGGCGTTACCAGTCCGGTAACCGGGTCGCTAGGCTACTCACCGTGTCATTAGGCTAGTAATCACGTCACTAGTCCGGTAATCGCGACACTAGCCTGGTAACCGTGCATCTACACTGGTAACCGTGTTTCCACACTGGAGAACGCACCACTAGCCTGATAATCGTGTCACTACACTGGTAATCGTGCCACTACTCCGGTAACCACGTCACTAGTCCGGTAAAAGTGTCAATAGGCTAGTAATCTCATCACTAGTCTGGTAACCATGTCATTAAGCTGGTAAACGTGTCTCTAGCCTAGTAACCGTGTCACTAGTGTGGTAACCGTGTCACTAGGCAAGTAACCGTGTCACTAGGCAAGTAATCGAGTCACTACTGTGGTAACTGTGTCAGTAGGCAAGTAACTGTGTCACTAGGCAAGTAACCGTGTCACTAGGCTAGTAATCGTATAACTAGGCTAGTAATGGCGTTACCAGTCCGGTAACCGGGTCGCTAGGCTACTCACCGTGTCATTAGGCTAGTAATCACGTCACTAGTCCGGTAATCGCGACACTAGCCTGATAATCGTGTCACTACACTGGTAATCGTGCCACTACTCCGGTAACCACGTCACTAGTCCGGTAAAAGTGTCAATAGGCTAGTAATCGTGTCACTAGTCTGGTAACCATGTCATTAAGCTAGTAAACGTGTCTCTAGCCTAGTAACCGTGTCACTAGTGTGATAACCGTGTCACTAGGCAAGTAACCGTGTCCCTAGGCAAGTAACCGTGTCTCTAGGCAAGTAACCGAGTCACTACTGTGGTAACTGTGTCACTAGGCAAGTAACTGTGTCACTAGGCAAGTAACCGTGTCACTAGGCAAGTAACCGTGTCTCTAGGCAAGTAACCGTGTCTCTAGGCAAGTAACCGTGTCACTAGGCTAGTAACCGTGTCACTAGGCTAGTAATCGTATAACTAGGCTAGTAATGGCGTTACCAGTCCGGTAACCGGGTCGCTAGGCTACTCACCGTGTCATTAGGCTAGTAATCACGTCACTAGTCCGGTAATCGCGACACTAGCCTGGTAACCGTGCATCTACACTGGTAACCGTGTTTCCACACTGGAGAACGCACCACTAGCCTGATAATCGTGTCACTACACTGGTAATCGTGCCACTACTCCGGTAACCACGTCACTAGTCCGGTAAAAGTGTCAATAGGCTAGTAATCTCATCACTAGTCTGGTAACCATGTCATTAAGCTAGTAAAAGTGTCTCTAGATTAGTAACCGTGTCACTAGTGTGGTAACCGTGTCACTAGGCAAGTAACCGTGTCACTAGGCAAGTAACCGTGTCTCTAGGCAAGTAACCGTGTCACTAGGCAAGTAACCGTGTCTCTAGGCAAGTAACCGAGTCACTGCTGTGGTAACTGTGTCACTAGCGTTGTAACCGTGTCATTAAGGTAGTAACCGTGTCTCTAGGCTAGTAACCGTGTCACTACTGTGGTAACTGTGTCACTACTGTGGTAACTGTGTCACTAGGCAAGGAACCGTGTCACTAGCCAAGTAACCGCGTCACTAGGCAAGTGACCGTGTCACTAATGTGGTAACTGTGTCACTAGTGTGTTAACCGTGTCATTAAGGTAGTAACCGTGTCTCTAGGCTAGTAACCGCGTAACTAGTGTGGTAACCGTGTCACTAGTGTGGTAACCGTGTCACTAGTCACGTAACCGTGTCACTACTGTGGTAACTGTGTCACTAGGCAGGGAACCGTGTCACTAGCCAAGTAACCGTGTCACTAGGCAACTGACTGTGTCACTACTGTGTAACTGTGTCACTAGTGTGGTAACCGTATCATTAAGGTAGTAACCGTGTCTCTAGGCTAGTAACCGCGTAACTAGTGTGGTAACCGTGTCACTAGTGTGGTAACCGTGTCACTAGTCACGTAACCGTGTCACTACTGTGGTAACTGTGTCACTAGGCAAGTAACCGTGTCACTAGGCAAGTAACAGTGTCTCTAGGCAAGTAATCGAGTCACTACTGTGGTAACTGTGTCACTAGGCAAGTAACTGTGTCACTAGACAAGTAACCGTGTCACTAGGCAAGTAACCGTGTCTCTAGGCAAGTAACCGTGTCACTAGGCAAGTAACCGTGTCTCTAGGCAAGTAACCGAGTCACTGCTGTGGTAACTGTGTCACTAGCGTTGTAACCGTGTCATTAAGGTAGTAACCGTGTCATTAAGGTAGTAACCGTGTCTCAAGACTAGTAACCGTGTCACTACTGTGGTAACTGTGTCACTAAGCAAGGAACCGTGTCACTAGCCAAGTAACCGTGTCACTAGGCAAGTGACCGTGTCACTACTGTGGTAACTGTGTCACTAGTGTAGTAACCGTGTCATTAAGGTAGTAACCGTGTCACTAGTGTGGTAACCGTGTCACTAGTCACGTAACCGAGTCATTAGTGTGGTAATCGTGTCAATAAGGTAGTACCCATCTCTAGGCTAATAACCGTGTCACTATTCTTGTAACCGTGTCACTAGGCCAGTAACCGTGTCACTAGGCTAGTAACCGTGTCTCCATGCCAGCAACATTGTCACAAGGCTAGTAACCGTGTCATTAGGCAAGTAACCGTGTCACTAGGCTAGTAACCGTGTCACTAGTGTGGTAACTGTAACTAGTGTGTCACTAGGCAAGTAACCGTGTCACTAGGCTAGTAACCGTGTCTCTAGGCTAGTAAGCGTGTCACTAATGTAGTAACTGTCACTAGTGTGGTAACCGTGCCACTAGGCAAGTAACCGTGTCAATAGGCCAGTAACCGTGTCACTACGCTAGTAGCCGTGTCACAAGGCTAGTAACCGTATCACTAGTGTGGTAACCGTTTCATAAGGCTAGTAACCGTGTCTGTAGGCTAGTAAGCGTATCACTAGTCTTGTAGCATAAGGAACCACACTAGTGACACGGTTACTCGCCAGATGACATAGTTACCAGACTAGTGGCACGGTTACTAGCCTGGATACACAGTTACTAGCCTAGTGACACGGTTACTAGCCTAGTGACACGGTCACAAGACTAGTCACAAGGCTACTTGCCTAGTGACAATGTTACTAGGCCGTTAGAGCCAGGCACCATTTGCTGTCTGTGCGGTGTTGCAGCGCATATTTTCGCGTATAGGGCGCACAGTTTTTAACTATCCGACAAAATATGCATCTTTCCAGAATCCTTATGCAATTTACTGACCTGGCGGAAAGAAAATACTTTGATTTATTGTCTTAACTTGCAATATCAGGGCTTTTGCTGGCCAAATTTATTTGATCATCGCCAGCCGCGACAATATGTGCTGCAACACCGCAACGAGAGCAAATGCTGCCTGGCTCTAACTGCACCCCGTGATAGGTTAGAGACAGGCCTGGTAAGGCAAATGTGTGACCCAATTATAGGTATTTAACCTTTCTAGTGCACACAAAGCGGCCTAAAACACCAACAGTTCATTTATTTTTTGTGGCCGCTTGCTCTGTACGCCGCATGACCCCCCCCCCCCTCTCCCGCCCCCAATCCCTGCCATGTACGTGCATCGGACCGTATCGGTGTACCTGTCACAGCAGCTTCCATTCACTGCATGGCTCAAGCCTCTGCGCGGAGTGGTTCTAGGGGCACCCGTTATAGAATACGTCACGCCACGTATCAAACTGATGATTTTCTGTAACAGATTTATAAACAAAGCTTTGTTGGAAGAGACCGCGCTGCCTCCTGCCATCCCGCCAATGGTGTCGGCTCGCTGGCTATGTCCGGCGCTGGACTCGACAGTCGATATCGCGAGGTCGATATCATAGTGGAACTCCGCTCAATACCCGGGTAAGACGACCGACACCGGTGCACCGACAAGCTACATGGCGATGTCTATTCATGACGGGAAAACAGGTCGTCTGTGTATAGACAGCAAACACAAACCGTGGTTCGCTGTAGACCTGTAGACCTGCATGCCGCGGGGACGCTAGCCTAGCCTATACATACTCATACGGCCATGCATGGGTTGCCTGTGCTCCAGATATAACCAACTGATGAGGTAAGTAAGTCACCGCATGCATGCATGCGTCCACGAAGACGGGCTGGCATATCCCGGGGGGATGGTTGGTTGGTTGGTTGGTTATTCAGGACGCTTTAACCACATTTGGTCATATCGCGTCAATGGGAGCAGGAAGGGAGAGTGGAGCCATGTCTCCGGGGGTAACCCCCTACTCTTTACGAAGAAAGACATGAGATCTTTATCCTGCGACCACACAGACATGGCCACAGCAGGGCTCGAACCACCGACCCACGTAACGTTAGGTTCTCAGGTGACCAGAACACTCAATGCGAGTGCTTTAGCCCGCTGCTCGAGCTGTCGCGCCGGCCCCCCCGGGGGGCTGGTGGAGGAGAGGTAGTTGCTAATGCCGCAATTGCAACACACTGCCTGGGGCGTAGGGGTGCAGCCTGGATGAGACGAATTCTCCGCATTTTGGGTGGGATGTGCTCTCGGAATACGGGGTGAAGGAGTGAAAGGAGGGGGGAAGGGGGCGGGGGAGGGATCATACCTTCTGAAACCTCAGAAATGAAAGTGCCAGAAAGATGGAGGTCGCGGGAAGGGGGTAGCGGGCCAACTTTTATTATGTGGACCTCCCCCCCCACACCCCTCCCACTGACAATAGAAGGGGGATCTTGCCCAAGGGCCCAAGTCGTATATCAGTCTGTGGTTACTATATTTTGACATCAACATAGAACATTCTGTAGGTTATTACTAATAGCATTACGCACAACCACACATTATCTTCAGGGCGGGGAACAGCTCCGAAGATGTTCCCGACGATGGTTCTGGTCTGAATGACCTGGAGGAGGAGTACCGCCCTCTGGTCCGACACTACAGGCGACACCTGGAGGCCAAGAGGGAAGCTGCGGCGACCTTAACCGACCTGGTGGGTGAACTGGAGCGAGAGACCTTCGACTATAGAAGCCAAGAGAGGGAGGAGTGCGAGGCCGCGGTGGAGGAGCTGGTGACGTCAGTGATGGCCGACGTGGTCCGGGAGCATCCTCTCTTCGGGAATTACACGCTGCGCCATGCCGGGAGTCACTGGGATGGTACCAGGGTGACCTCGCACCCGGACGAGTTCGACCTGGTCGTGTCGCTGACGGGGTTGGTAGCCGAGCGGGATGAGTCCGACGGCGAGTGGAAGGTGTTCGTCTCAGAATTGGCTCTGGACCAATGGAAAGCCGAGGGTGACGTCCTAAAAGAGCTCCCGGACGGCCGTTACCACGTCGACCCCACGCGTTTCCATGACAACTTTCTCAGATACGTGAGCCAGGCGGTGAAGAAGCGCCCCCTGCCGGCGGGCTTACGTCACGGAGGGGTGCTGGGTCCGATGGGAAGCCGGGTCTATAGCTGTCTGCCGGCGGCGACGCTAGCCCTGGCCTGGGGGGAGACAGACTTCGACTTGACTGTGGACATCGTGACCGGGGTGCCTGTGGAGCCCTGGAGGGTGGACTCGCACGTGCGGGAATCCGTCGGGAGGCTGCTGGCGGTGTCTGGTGTGTGTCAGTCCGAAGCACCGGACATGTGCGTGGTGCCAGGGGTTCACAAGTGGCTACTGACTACATCACTGGTGGAGGTAACGGCCTTGACCCGCCTAGGAGCAGACTCCGCTGTCGTCAGGCGCATCAGGGCCCTCAAACTCTTGTCGCGCTGCTTCCTGCAGTGGCGCCCCCTGGAGGATGACGTCACGCGGGCCTGCCGGGCGGTGCGCCAGGTCGTAGCCTCCCCAGGCGGCGGCGGTCGTGCACCGCCCCAGGAGGTAGTGGCGGCACCTGGCGTGGATCTAGCCGGTCTCCAGTCCCCCATCGCCGCCTCTTTGGAGATGGATCGGCTAGCGACGCCTGCCGAGCGAGACGGCGACACATTCGGCGTGGTTCTCTGCCGGTTAGCTGTGTTTCTGACCGCCGTCCACAGGCGGCACTGCGAGCGCCTCCCGCCGAACCACTCCACCACCGACCCGGGCTGCCAGCTGTGCGCCGACTTGGAGGAGACCACGCGGCGGCGGCTCATCCCCGGGGGCCTCCACCCTGCCCTGGGGCGGGCCCTGCGCGAACCCGTCTCCTCCCACCTGTCCGTCACCTCGGCCTACTTCAAGTATTCGGTGATCGGGCACCTGATGGGCTCGCTCGAGTCGCCTGGGCCGCTCAGGGACGCCTGGAGCGCCGCGGACGACATCTACCTGCGGTCGGTCTTGCAGACTTTGGCCGTTCACATGGGGTCGGGAGGGGTCGGGCACCCTCTGCTGGACGTTCCTGCCCATCCAATCGAGCCCATATCCAGTTCCGTGTGGTCCACAAGCGAACTGTGGACCCAGCTGAGGTTGGCTGCTGGCCGACTTGCCCGATAAATATGAGCAAGGAATTACGTACTCATACAGCCATACGCTCCCTAAAGTTATTTCCTCAATGTTTGGATATGATATACTTAGGTGTTTGTCGACGAACAAGAACACACAAATTGTATGCAAGAAATAACGGGGCATTTTTTGAAGCCACTGTTTTTTGGGCCAGACTGATCCATCTCGTGTGGGAAAGTGCCGCTTTCTATACATAATAAAGATTGAACTCATTTCTGTCACGTTCATGCGTTGCCTTAATTGATCCTGGTAGAGTCGATTCGAAAAGTGACAATCACACAACACAATGCAACGTGTACTTAGTCTTTATTGAAGCTATGCTATCCAGGACAAGATGCGCAAACAATGTAAGCTGATTACAAGCAGCAACATGTTGCCGTGCGCTACACACATTAAGGCACTTGTACAGCGCTGAGTATCTCAAATACGGTTTTTGTCCCAAGCCATTTAAACGTAAACTTTACTGAATTCTACAAAAATGTGCATACTACATATCTGCTGCATGGATTTGCAAGCATGCCTCTGTGGGTGGTAGTACCCCTCTCAGACGGCACTCTGTGGGTGGTAGTACCCCTCTCAGGCGGCCTTCTGTGGGTGGTAGTACCCCCCTCAAGCGGCCCTCTGTGGGTGGTAGCACCCCGCTCAAGCGGCCCTTAGCGGGTGGTAGTACCCCCGTCAAGCGGCCTTTGTGGGTGGTAGTACCCCCCTCAAGCGGCCCTTTGTGGGTGGTAGCAACCCGCTCAATCGGCCCGTTGCGGGTGTTAGTACCCCGCTCAAGCGGCCCTTTGCGGGTGGTAGCACCCTTCTCAGGCGGCCGTTTGCGGGTGGTGGTACCCCGCTCAAGCGGCCGTTTGCGGGTGGTAGCACCCCGCTCAAGCGGCCCTTTGTGGGTGATAGTACCCCGCTCAAGCGGCCCTTTGCGGGTGGTAGCACCCCGCTCAAGCGGCCCTTTGCGGGTGGTAGCACCCCGCTCAAGCGGCCCTCTGTGGTTGGTAGTACCCCGCTCAAGCGGCCCTCTGTGGTTGGTAGTACCCCGCTCAAGCGGCCCTTTGTGGGTGTGAGTACCCCGCTCAAGCGGCCCCCTGTGGTTGGTAGCACCCCGCTCAAGCGGCCCTTTGCGGGTGTTAGTACCCCGCTCAAGCGGCCCTTTGCGGGTGGTAGCACCCCGCTCAAGCGGCCCTTTGCGGGTGTTAGTACCCCGCTCAAGCGGCCCTTTGCGGGTGGTAGCACCCCGCTCAAGCGGCCCTTTGCGGGTGTTAGTACCCCGCTCAAGCGGCCCTTTGTGGGTGGTAGCACCCCGCTCAAGCGGCCCTTTGCGGGTGTTAGTAACCCGCTCAAGCGGCCCTTTGTGGGTGGTAGCACCCCGCTCAAGCGGCCCCCTGTGGTTGGTAGCACCCCGCTCAAGCGGCCCTTTGTGGGTGTGAGTACCCCGCTCAAGCGGCCCTTTGTGGATGGTGGCATTCATAACATCCGTATCATGATTATGTACGCCACGGGTTAACTGAGCAGGCTTTCATCTGCCTAAACAATAGTGAAATAAGACAATATGTACAACGAAATAAGAATCCAGTGAGCATATGACACTGATATACAACTTTAACCACTAATAACGACACGGCGTTAATTATACAAACATTGATATAGGTAATACGAAAGATAGCAGGTTCTACCCAAAAATACCGCTTTACTTTTGATATAATCAAACACACGTTAAGCATTTATAGAAACGTTAACAAAAGAAGGCCTTTAATAGTGGGTGTACATGTACATATATAGCTTATATTATAGTAACTTAATTAAGGGGTATGTGATCCGCTCTGTTCAAAGTCTTCGTTTTGTGCGCACAACCATTAGATAGGTGGCGCTGCGTGTGACGTCACTATAGGGTATGGCCAGCATCCGCTTTCAGCTCAGTGGTCGTATTCTGCCAGCAGCTGCTTAAGCGCGTCCTGGTGATAGATTGGAAGCTGCCCGGTAGCCTGCGACAACGAAAATGGGTTGACGCTTCGGATGGAAAGGCCCAGCAATGGGTGTGGTACCCCTCCGCCTCCTCCCTCCACCATGTCAGGTAGCATGCGCCTCAAGAATTTCAGCAGGTAGTTCTCTTCATCATCTGTGTCCCAGGGAATCAGTCGCTGTCTCACCTGGTCGGTGGCCACTCCCTGGGTCAGATCCCCCAGCACGCGGCACTTCAGGTAGGCCGAGTTGATGGACACGTGGGCCGGGGTGGGCTCGCCCAGAGCCTTCCCCAGAGCCGGATGGAGGTGCTTGGGCTGCAGTGTCTTCGTACGCTCCTCCAGGTCCTGGCACAGCTGGCAGTCATCGGCGGAGTGATTCAGTGGGAGCATGTCGCGGTGTCGCCTGTCGACCGCGGCTAGGATCATCGCCAGGGGGCTATGCTTGAACGCCCGCGCGTCTTGCCGTCTCGGTAGGTCGACAAGCTGCCCCCTTTCAACGGAGCCCGCCACACAGTCTATCAGCTCATCCCAGCCCATCCACCTCAGAGAGGCAGGCATGGCAGGGGGGTCGGCATTTAGGGCCGCTAGGCTCTGCACGGCAACCTCGAAACGTTGGACGTCATCCGGCAGGGGGCCCCACTGCAAGGGGTGACGAGCCAGGAGCTTGACGGCCCGGACTCGATTGACGACCAATGGTATGGCCTTGATTAAGATAAGCTCCACCGCAGAGGGGCTGTCAACCCATGTATCCTTGGGGACAAGGCGGAAATAATCATCGTTGTGGGGATTAATCCGGGCGTCATCTCCTTCTAACAGAGTGCGCAAGGTTTCCCGGATGGCCGGCTGTATACGGTGCCCGGGTATGGACACCGCGGCGGTGATGTCCGCGGTCAGCTCGAAAGGCGTCCCCTCCCCTCCCAGGCCCTCCCAGGTCAAGGTCAAGGTCGCCGCCGGTCCACTTCCGAAGACTCCGTCGGTAAATCGGCACATAGCTTATAGGTGCACCGGTACTTTGCATGCCGGCACACCGACACATGGCTTCTCGGAACATCGGCAAATAGTTTGTAGGCGCACCGGCACGTATCTTGTCGATACACCGGCACATAGATTGTCGGTACACCAGTACTTGGCGTGTCGGTGCACGGGTAAATAGCTTGTCGGTACACCGGCACATGGCTTGTCGGTGCATCCTTATATAGCTTGTCGGTACACAGGCACATAGCTTGTCGGTATACCGGCACATATCTTGTCGGTATATCCGCACTTGACGTATCGGTACATCGGCACGTAGGTTGTCGGCACACCGACAATTGGCTTGTCGGTACACCGGCATATAGCTTATCGGTACACCGGCATATAATTTATCGAGACACCGGCACATAGCTTGTCAGTATAACCGCATCAGGCGTGTCGGTACATCGGCACATCGGTTGTCGGCACACCAACAATTGGCTCGTCGGTATATCGGCACATAGCTTGTCGGTATACCTGCACTAGGCGTGTCGGTACATCGGCACATAGGTTGTTGGCGCATTGACAGTTGGATTGTCGGTACTCCGGCATATAGCTGGTCGGTACTCCGGCACATAGCTCGTCGATATACCCGCAACTTGCTTGTCGGTAGATCGGCACATAGCTCGTCGGTACATCGGCACACAGCTTGTCGGTATACCGGCACACATCTTGTCGGTATACCCGCACTTGGCGTGTCGATACATCGGCGCATAGGTTGTCGGCACACCGGCACATGGCGTGGAACAAGTGAGTACACATCTCTATACTATACACATTGCAGTGGTCTCGCATTTGTCATGGCTTGCTTGCTTGCTTGCTTGCGGTGAAGAGCCCGGAACAGCTCATCAGATATTTCTTCAGCCCCCACCCCCCAGTTCTCTCTCAATAGTTCACACGGTTAGCGTGAAACAAATTACGAGGGGTGGGGCATCGTAGCACCGTGCGGAGTACGAAGAAGCTTTACCTGCCACCTCGCTTCCTAATTCGACACGAAATATTTCATTGACAACCCTAAAATCAGTTTATATTCGTCAGCTTCAACCAAAGACAACAGAATTTGGCTTACTTACAGTCCTGTTTCCAAGATAATTCACATCATGCAAGCAAATTTCGCTGTATCCGCTGTGCCGTTTACCTTGTCATCTGTCATGTCCGTGGGCGATAGCAATGCTGGTATTTTGGGAGGGGGATTAGGTTGGGCAAACGCCGAGCGGAAACTCAATGTATAAGCGTTTCCTGGCCTCCTATCAAAAGTTACTTTACGATACCTACCACACAAGTCACTGAATCAATGACATGTTTATAACAGCAAACAGGACAAGAGTTGACGAGTTTGAGCTGTTTGAAAATCTGAGGCAGTGCACTGTTGCCACCTGCCGCCCCCCTTGCTCTCTGACAACACACTAAACTTCCCATGATGACTATGGTTCGATTTTCGCGCATGCGCGGAGTCTTCCAAGCCCTTCCCTGTGTGGCGCCCCGTACGTCTGTCTGAGTCAGGCGACAGCAACGACCATCTCGTGAGAGCAAGAGACCAGCTGTGTTGAGAAAATGCTATATTTAGCCTCGGCAAAAACCAACGACGAGACGTTGACGGAATCACTTTCCCTTTCTTCTGGCCGCCCTACTCCCACCCACCCACCCACTGTCTCTCCGCTTCAGCTCAACTTGTATAGGATACAGCAGCGAAGCCAGCGCCGTTCGGCCTCCACCTCTGCTACTCAAATGATCTAGTCATGACAAGGACGGCATAACTGCTCGTATGTCGCTGGCGTCTCCCCCAATACCCTGTATGACAGGAGACCCGGGAGATCTACGTCACGCCCGGGTGGGGTGGGGTGGGGTGGGGTGGGATGGGGGCCACCGTATATTGGTCAGTTAATACAATGTACGCGGGTTCCATCCACGACTTGGGAAAGACATTTGATATGCCTAGGAAGGAACAAAGGATCCCCAGAATCATTGCTTGGTGGGTGAGCCTGGCAAGGCACGTCTAAAAGTGAGGTTGGCAGTTGGTTGAATATTGAGGACCCCCATGCTGGCGATATCAAGTCAATATGAGAAGGAAGGGAAGAGCGGAGCCATGTCCCCGGGGTAACTCCCTACCGTTTGCGAAGAAGGACATGTTTATCCCGCGACCAAACACGCCAAAGACTTGATGAGAGCAGGGCTGGAATCAGCGATCCACGTGCCGTTAGGCTATCCTTAAAGTTTTGGAGTGCTCTTCATGAGAGGCCCATCTACATGCGCCCGGCAATACTGGTCTTTGTTTTTGCTGCCTTGTGATTGGTTGGAAAGCTGGATTGTCACTTACGCTCGTTGCCCGGGTTTGAACTTTAAATTGAAATTGAGAGGGTTTTTTAAAGGTCAACCCGTGGCCACTGAATTAGGTCGGCGGCTTGAGTGAATGGGAATTGCATATCCCAATGCCGACCCAGGGTGGAGTTATAAAAAAAAAAAAAAAAAAAAAAAAAAAGGGTAAAAAGTGTCTTTAGCGAAATGGTGTGTATTAGGGTGTTATGTCGGCTCCTAGATTTCTGGAGCATGACATTTTTGTGAGATTTCGGTCAATTTTGCTGGTGGAATTTCCGGGGGTATGCGGCATGGTACACGTTGGGATGACAGGTCTTGCATGGGACTACAATGCAAACTGGCCACCCCGAAGTGGACCGGCGAAAAAGGCATGTATCGATGATGGCTTGGGTTGCCCTCCACAACTAGGTAACCGCAGGGAGGAATCGGGATGCGGGCGGGGTGTGGAATCTGGATCCGTGGGACAACTCGGGACGCGATGGATGGAATGTGGTTTCGTCGGATAAATCGGTATCTGTAGGATCTAACCGGGATCCCAATTGAATCATTGAATCAGTATCCGGGCGGGCGGGCGGGGGGTTGGGGGGGGGGCAGCGGGAAAGGAGCGCAGGTGCGGTGGGGGGGGGGGGCGAGAGGAGGGAGGGGGGAGCTGCGGCACATAGCCGTGGGTTAAATACAGCCACGACCAAGGGTAGGAGGGGAGATATTGTCATGGGTTTAATACAACCCTGACAAAGTGTCTCCTTAGGGTGGGGGCACATTGTCACCACTGCCGTAACAATACCACCACTGTGCTTACATCGTCACTACTGCGGTTATATGGTCACTACTTTGGTTACATTGCTAGTAACTATGTCACTAGCCTAGTAATCGTGTCACTACTCCGGTAACCATGTCACTTGTCTGGTAATCGTGTCACTAGGCTAGTAACCGTGTGTCTACACTAGTAATCGCATCACACGTCTAGTAATCGTGTCACTAGTCCGGTAACCGTGTCACTAGTGTGGTAACCGTGTCTCTAGGCTAGTAACCGTGTAACTAGTGTGGTAATCGTGTCACTAGTGTAGTAACCGTGTCACTAGTCTTGTAACAGTGTCACTAGGCTAGTAACCGTGTCTCTAGGCAAGTAATATTGTCACTAGTGTGGTAACCGTGTCACTAGTGTGGTAACCGTGTCACTAGGAAAGTAACCGTGCCTCTAGGCTAGTAACATTGCCACTAGGCTAGTAACCGTGTCACTAGTGTGGTAACCGTGTCTCTAGTGTGGTAACCGTGTCATTAAGCCAGTGTCCGTGTCACTAGTGTGGTAACCGTGTCACTAGTCTTGTAACCGTGTCACTATGCTAGTAACCGTGTCTCTAGGCTAGTAACATTGCCACTAGGCTAGTTACCGTGTCACTAGTGTGTTAACCGTGTCACTAGGCAAGTAACCGCGTCACTAGGCAAGTAACCGTGGTGTCATGAAGCCTGTAATAGTGTCACTAGTTCGGCTAACCGTATCACTAGCCTGATAATCGTATCTCTGCACTAGTAATCTGGTAATCGCGTCACTAGCCAGGTAACCGTGTCTCTACACTGGTAACCGTGTCTCTACACTGGCAATTGCGTCACTAGGCTAGCAATCGTATCATTACTCTGACAACCGTGTCAATAAGCTAGTAACCGTGTCACTAGGCTAGTAACTGTGCCATTAGCCTAGTAATTGTTTCAGTAGTCCGGTAACCGTGGCACTATCCTGCTAACCGTGTCTCTACACTGGTAATCGTGTCACTGGGCTAGTAATTGCGTCGCTAGTCCGGTAATCGCGCCACTAGGTTAGTAATTGAGTCATTAGGCTAGTAATAGTGTCACTACTCTGGTTACCGTGCCTCTAGGCTAGTAATCGCGTCATTGACCTGGTAACCGTGTCCTTACACTGGCATCCGTGTCACTAATCAGGTCATCATGTCATTAGTCCCGTAACCGTGTCACTAGGTTAGTAACCGTATCATTAAGCTAGTAATCGTGTCACTGGCCTGGTAAGCGCGTCCCTACACTGGTAATCGTGTCACTAGGTTAGTAATTGTGTCACTAGGCTAGTAATCGTGTCACTAGGCTAGTAATCGTATAACTAGGCTAGTAATGGCGTTACCAGTCCGGTAACCGGGTCGCTAGGCTACTCACCGTGTCATTAGGCTAGTAATCACGTCACTAGTCCGGTAATCGCGACACTAGCCTGGTAACCGTGCATCTACACTGGTAACCGTGTTTCCACACTGGAGAACGCACCACTAGCCTGATAATCGTGTCACTACACTGGTAATCGTGCCACTACTCCGGTAACCACGTCACTAGTCCGGTAAAAGTGTCAATAGGCTAGTAATCTCATCACTAGTCTGGTAACCATGTCATTAAGCTAGTAAAAGTGTCTCTAGATTAGTAACCGTGTCACTAGTGTGGTAACCGTGTCACTAGGCAAGTAACCGTGTCACTAGGCAAGTAACCGTGTCTCTAGGCAAGTAACCGTGTCACTAGGCAAGTAACCGTGTCTCTAGGCAAGTAACCGAGTCACTGCTGTGGTAACTGTGTCACTAGCGTTGTAACCGTGTCATTAAGGTAGTAACCGTGTCTCTAGGCTAGTAACCGTGTCACTACTGTGGTAACTGTGTCACTAGGCAAGGAACCGTGTCACTAGCCAAGTAACCGCGTCACTAGGCAAGTGACCGTGTCACTAATGTGGTAACTGTGTCACTAGTGTGTTAACCGTGTCATTAAGGTAGTAACCGTGTCTCT
>OZ025254.1:29340260-29370446 GCA_964019135.1 Arenicola marina | reverse complement strand
GACGACTCAAACCGAATGGGCGATAAACCAAGAACAGGTACAGAGAGGTCTTGGAGGCACAAGCATCAGGGCAGCATTCAGTATTACAACGTAGCTTATAGTGCATGGGGCTAAGAAACTCACGAGTCACTGTACCTCGGTGGATGCCCTCAACCTTAGTCAACATTTCGGCGGTCAACTCACTCGAATAATGAGGGCCCCATCAATGTAAAAATGGGGGGGAAATCATTTCTTTTCTAAAGAAAACAAATTGGGGGTCATCCGGAAAAGAGGTATTAGTCCACCATTAAGGACCACACAATGTCTCCCAAATAATGATTTGGGAAATTCATTTCGTTCTTTGTTATACGTATTCTGTGGTATAATGAATTATAATTTTAAAAGAAAACATCAGTTTTAGACCTACGTTAGACGAACTCCCGTACAGTCTCGCTTGCTTTAGACCTACGTTAAACGAGATCTCGTACAGTATCTCAGCTTGCTTTTGCTTTAGACCTACGTTAGACGAGATCTCGTACAACCTCACAGCTTTCTTTAAGCCTACGCTCGACGAGATCTCGTACAGCCTCACAGCTTGCTCTAGACCTACGTTAGACGAACTCCCGTACAGTCTCGCAGCTTGCTTTAGACCTATGTTAAACGAGATCTCGTACAGTATCCCAACTTGCTTTTGCTTTAGACCTACGTTAGACGAGATCTCGTGCAGCCTCACAGCTTGCTTTAGACCTGCGTTAGACGAGATCTCGTGCAGCCTCACAGCTTGTTTTAGACCTACGTTAGACGAGATCTCGTGCAGCCTCACAGCTTGCTTTAGACCTACGTTAGACGAGCTCTCGTGTAGTCTCACAGCTTGCTTTAGACCTACGTTAGGCGAGATCTCGCTGCAGTCTTGGAGTTCAGCACGAATCAGCGTCCGGTCCCCAGCTGTGAATTATTGAAGGTGTTTTATTCTCGATCACTGGGTGGCGTCGATGGTCTGCTGGCGACAGGCAGGCGCAGGGTGGGGGGGGGGGGTGGTGGGGCTGGGTGTGAGGCGAGGCGGAGGGGGCAGGGGGAAGGGGAGAGGGTTGATGGCGGATGGCGGACTGGAGAACGTGTATGGGTGGGGGGGGGGCGGTGGTGAGGGTGAGGCTGGTCGACGGTGGGGCGTTGAACCACAGAAACAGACAAGTTGTATCTTGTGTTCCAGTGCAGCTCAGCCCTTCAGGCCGCCTCACCCCTCCACCCCTCCACCCCTCACCCACTAACCCCCACCCCCTAACCTGCTCAGGCCGCACACCTTGACGCCTTTCAACCTCACCCCTGCTTCTCATCCACCCATAATGCTTCACCCTCACCCTCACTCCTCATCCATCTCTCCTCTTAGCCTCTCCCCTCATACGAGATACCACCCCCTACGGTACACCCTGGGGCCTCCCTCTTCGCCCCCCCCCCCGTAGCCCACCCCGCCCCACCCTACCCCACCCCGCCCCACCCCTCCCCAGTCACCCAGACCAATCGTTCTATAACCAATTCATCCCAGACAGGAAGGACCACAGGTCTCACCTTGACCCCCTCGAACCCTCCAAGGCGATCGTACCTGTAACACTCTACCGCCCCGGCCACCCTTCCCCTCCTCACCCAGTACCACCCACCCCACCCCTCCTCACCTAGCTCCAGCCGCACCCCCCCCCCCCTCCTCGCACAACCCCAGCCAACCACACCCTTCCTCACCCAGCCCCAGCCACTCCTCCTCTCTTCTTCCAGTCACCGCTACCCCATCCACCGCCAGACCGCTCCATCCCAGTCCGCCCATACCCCATAAACCTTTCCTATCCCTCTTTACCTCGTTGTCCAGCTCTTCTCCCGGACCTAGATTGTAATAACATCTCACATTTAGATCCCCTTCAGTCAACATTCGAGGCGGAAATGAAAGAAGAGATATACATCCTCCTACCAGGCCCCCTCCCCCCCCCCCCCCACACACCCCCCACACACACACCCACCCGGCGGCACCCTTGCAGTCGATGACAGTCGTCACGATTACCTTCATGTAGGAGTGGGATTGCCCTGCTACGGTGGAGCCAGGAGTATGTGTGTGGGACGGTGGGGGGGGGGGGGAGGGGGGCTTCACGTCCTCGTCTAGACCACGAGTTCAGCCAGATCGGTTCCCACCCCAGGGAGACTACGTAATGTGGTCCCTTCTCCATTTGACCATATTCCTTGAGATAATCGATTTAAATTATTTCTAAGATGTGAGCCGTAATCGAGTAAAAGAAGCGTTTGCATTTTTCCTAATGCGCAAGATGTGAGCCGTAATCGTGTGTGCATTTTTCCTAATGCGCAAGATGTGAGCCGTAATCGTGTGTGCATTTTTCCTAATGCGCAAGATGTGAGCCGTAATCGTGTGTGCATTTTTCCTAATGCGTAAGATGTGAGCCGTAATCGTGTGTGCATTTTTCCTAATGCGCCTCATATCCCCTATAATACTAGGTACAATATATATAAGTCACCCACTCCCTTTCTCACCCAGATTTAGACCTTTTATTTCCAATTGATATAGAATTAATACACTTTACATTTTATATGTTACATATGTCGGAGGAGACCCTCACTAAGGCATAAGCCGCTGGCATGAGAGCCACCCAGGGTAGAGCACATTCAGTCTGTGTGTTTCAGGAGGACGCACGGTGCATGATTTACAAGTTCCTACATAACTGGATCTTATCAAATTATTATATTAACAAATACACGTCAAGTAGAAAAGAAAATAATAACATAGAACAATGACAACAAAAGGGGAAAAAGGGAGAAAAAAAGTGCTCATTAAACAACAACAATCACGTCTACACCACTCAGTAATACATTTGCGACGTTATCAAAACTAGCGATGTACAATCAATACTGATTCAATACAGCATCAGATACATGTTTACAAAAATAGAACCCACTACGGCATCATTATGTGTTACGTATAGCAAGTACCCCTCCTCACCCAGCCTCAGCCAACCGACCCACCCCCGCCTCCGGCCATCACCCCCGCCACCGCCCTTCACACCCGTCACCGTCTTTCACCCCTGACTGCGCCCCCCCCTCTCTCACACCCATACAGACCCACTGATATATTGCACTGTGCGCAATCTTGACATGCATTTCAACGCGAACACGAGACAGTCCCTGGGGAAAAAACCCGAAGTAGAGCGTTCCCTACACTACGCCCACTATCCTCTCTAACCTCCCCCCCCCCCTCCCTCTCTCTCTCCTTCCCCCACCGTCCCTGGAGACCCAGACACGTGACTCGATCCGAAGGGCAAAGAAACGGCACCGACCTTCACATTGGACATGGAGGCCCAAGGTCATTCATTATCTGACAAAACATCACGTGTTCGATGGCTGTTTGCATTCGATTAGTCTTCCTTAATCTTACATCAGGGTTATGCTTTACCATGGCAGCAGCTAACGCGGAGAGACCGGTCCAGGGCGAACGCCCTCTGCTGGGAAAATGATCTACTACACAGCCACTGAGCCTTTCTAACCTATCTTCGACCATTATCCTAATGGAAGATCGTACCAAACCCCCTTGTGGAGAAAATCGTCCAATTTGTATAGAGAGAGTGAATGGAGAATGTCAGTGAAGGGAGATATGGCTATCAGCGCCACCCGCGTTGTAACTATTATGATAAACATAACAATACTGATAGTTGTTAATAAACTCATAGTTAATAAAAAATGCTAATTAATGATTTTAATATTAATAGCATGAAATGTTTATAACAATTATATAATATTATATTAATGATATTTTTATAGTATTAATGCAATTTGTTTTCTAATATTAATGCAAATTGTTTTATAGTATTAATAAAAATTGTTTTATAATATTAATACAATTTGTTTATAATATTAATACACTTTGTTTTATAATATTAATGCATTTTTTTATAATGTTAGCACAGTTTGTTTTATATTATTAATACAATTTGCTTTATAATATTAATACAATCTGTTTCATATTATTGCAATTTGTTTTATGATAAGCTTATCAAAAATAATGCCAATAATAATGTTAACGTTAGATGTATAATACAACATGTAATTATATTATTAGTTACGGTGGTTATCATATAATAATATGACATGAAAGTTTCGTCCATATAACAAGTATATATATGACAATATGTAACTACGGAGCCACATGCAACATGCTGTGTGGTGTTTACGAAGTAAATTTGCTGGGACTAAATTCGTACTTCTTATGTCAATCATAGTTATATGATTGATTAGCAAGCACACCACGAGTCTCGGTTACAACGAAACCAAATATTGCACATTAGCCTACACTTGCTCGTTGTTCTGCATAAATGTCCATGTTTTTGTTATTTGTTTAAATTGTTTATTTTTATTTAAATTAAAAATCACCCGCTGGATAATGTGATACATTGATGCATGGGAAATCAGATTATTACCCCGTGGTTATCTATATACAGCTACTATACACAAGCGATAAAACCCACTGGCGGGTTCAGGGGAAGGGGGTTGGGGAATATCCCAGGAGTCCCCTCCCCCTCCATCCCTTTTCAGCGTGGAGACCAGTTTTTTACTGCAAATTGTCCAGTTTAAGGACAGACCCCCCCCCCCCGGCCACCCTCCCTTGGTATCCCGCCCTCTCACATACGCCGGTGGGTTTACGCCTTTATAATAATCATGCGAACTGCAGACGGCGTCCCGAGATGAGCAATAAATGAGCTCATTATTCAGACTTGTGCATGTACATTACATTCTCACCATTATCGGTATCCATGGTGACGGCGTTGACAGGGCGATTAATAATCTGAGTCCATTTTTATGCGTACAGATGCAAATTTCTCCGTCCAATGACACGAGGTCTGACCACTGCTATACGGTACCGCTGACCTTTAGAACCGACTCCTACCTGTCTCCAATGAGCTTGTCATCAAACCACTCCGATATGCTCTGTCCTACCGCCAGCTTAGCTCATATCAATGTCTCTGTTATGGCGAGTCTGTAAGGACCTTTGTCTATAGCCTGTAGCTATTAAGGCTTTTCGCCGAAAAGTAATCTGGGTGGGATAGAATATCATAAATATAGATTTTGTGATGTCTCAGATAGATAACAGTTACCCTCCAGGATTTTTTGTAAGTAGGGAGAATCCAGGTGGATATATGAACTGCAAACGCGATAACAATTGCGTTATATTTATGTTGGCGTCAAATTTATAGTTTATCATTTAAATGTTAAATACCGACTGTAAATCAAACTTAATCTCATTAAATACTCCTAAAGATTCTGATCTTGAGACGCGAAAGACATTGAACAACGGCGAATAAAAATTAATTAAAACATGTAATATAATTCATCATTATAACAAACCGATTTCAAATAATATTCAGAGAAGCCGTTATTGTTTTAGCATATATTTATTTTATATCTTTGATCTACACGATAGAACTATAAGTCACCTATATATCATCTTCATGATCGGATGTTTTTTAGCGTAGGAATTATAGTGATCGGCTTCTATGGCTCTGTGAACGAAGTTTATTATCATTTACTTGCATTTGTGCAAGTCTTGTCTACTAGCTGTATACCCCCCCCCCCTCCACTCCCTCATGCATCATGAATAATTATCTTATGTGTTCTTTGCGTCTGGAGTTGATTTTTCCACTCTCCGCCCGCTTAGCATTTAATCCCTGAGATCCTGGAACTAGCTTTCTCTCCTTCTCTCTTCGTCGCCTCTTCGATCGTCTGACCGATTCTCTCCCAGACTTGCTGATTTATTCATGAATGTTCTGTTGGGTAAAGTGTTTAACATGACAAGAAGCTTCACCATGAGGCTTTTTTTGTTACGAAACCGATGGCATGATATCTCTGGCGTTGTATATTCAATAATTTATGTGAAACATGGTTCATCTGCTGCAATTTTCATTGTGGGATAGCGGTGGATGAACGCTACATACATGTGAAGTACATTATTTACATTTTATACTTTACTTCCACAAAGCTTAAATTGAGCAAGAGAATACCGAATCATATTATACTGCACTGCAAGCGACACAATACATCCTGCCACTCCGCTTATGTTGAATAATTTAATCTTGAGGACACTTCCTTTTATATTGTTGCTGTAATCCGCCACGTGTATCATGTAATAGCTGGTTTACGAGTGTGAAAACATTAAATATTTAACATACGCGGAATAATACCTTGGCCATAGCGATGGCGGAGTGATTCGGCTTTAATATCTATAAATAACCTCAAAGGCCACGTTGAGCAACCTATATATGCAGTATGGCAGCATACGCCCTCGCTCTCACTATATTAGTACTATAATATGAATTCAATTTGTTTTGCATCCAATAGATATTGATGTAGACATTAACATTTGTGTTCGAGGTTGAATCCGTTTTGCAATATTTCTGACAAATGGTGTGTGTATAAATACTGGACTGGAAGAGGGGATTCAGTGTCCATTTTTTGCAAAAATCCCAGTCGGATTTTCGAGAAGTAGCTGGGTCAGCCGATTTTTGACATGTCGGAATTTGGATACCATTGTGGGATGTCTATTTTCCCAAAACGGTAATGTCGCATGTCGCCATTTGCCCTTTCTACACCCCCCATACATTATGCGTAATGGTGTCCTGGTTCATGCGGGGCCGGCCCGGCAGCTCAATGTGTTAGAGCGCTCGCCTTGTGTGTTCTGGCCACCTGAGAGCCTAACGCCACGTGGATCAGTGGTTCGAGCCCCGCTGTGGCCATGTCTGTGGGGTCGCAGTATAAAGATCTCATGTCCTTCTTTGTAAAGAGTACGGCGTTTTACCTCCCTTCCTTTTCCCATTGACGCGATATGACCAAAAGTGAATAAAGCGTCCTGAATATAGACCAATAACCACCTGGTTCCTGTAAACGAATGTCACCGCTGCGCAACAGGCCAGTGTGCGTATTGAAAGTCCTATCCATAGAAAGGTGTCTTCTTTGTCGACCTCGGGGAACCGAGAGGCCTTAGTCTGCAAGGCAAGCGTCAAATTGGTGACGTAAAGCGGATACCAATGATCTATTGTTATTAAAATAAAATCCTGATTGTCCCGGGTAACTGACACCCCACCTCTATGGGAGATTGCTGCCGTTTTAGCTGTGTGGGTTGGGTCGCTTGTCAGACCAGCGATCTACACTAAATCTGGACCTATTCAATCGGCTAATATTACCGGTATCTGTGAATACCAGATGTGAAAGTCATTCAGCGGCTTGCTATTGAAGAGTCTCATCATGTCCGTCAACCCGCCGACGCGTTCTCCGACAATATGAACATTCCCATTGGCGCAAGCATTTTCATGCCCGCCACAGGGACAGCTGCAATTTTTTTGTTCCATCTGGTATGGTATCACATTGCTATTATAATATACAAGTGGTATTGTTGCGTTATAAAAGTTTATTTTTTTATTTTTCTGCCTTTCAAAGGGAATGGAAAATGTCATGAAGTTTATTTTAATTACCAGATAATATGTCAGATTATGTTAGAACCTTTTACGGGGGACATGCCGACGTGAGAATAACTCATTAACTAGAATAACTATTATATTAAATTCTACGTATAATTCTATATATGTATTGTAATGCATGAATTCTTTTCTCATTAAATGCTCCAATGACTTCAGAATAACGAGACAATATGAGAAAAGAAGCACAAAATGACTTGTTTTAACCTACGAAGCAGTTCCTCTGCTGTAATTGATTTCGTTGCTCCAAAAAAGACGCCTGTAAGGGGCCAGTAAATCTACCGATAATACTGGCGAAAGTAAATTGTTAATAAGTAGAGGAGAGCCTGGGTAACTAGTATCACCTTTTCAAAGACGCATATTTTTCTTCATGATGTGACGTAATTGTTGATATAGCAGTTCTCAACACCGTTTTTCTGATGCTAAGGTTGAACAGATGATCACGCCAACTCCTTCAGCATCAGAATAACTATTAAATATTTATAGTTGGGGGTGCAGATCAGTCGCCGGAAGAGCCTGGGAGGTGAGGTGGCTGGCTGGTTTGTTGTATATTCAGGACGCTTTGACAACGTTTGGTCATATCGCGTCAATGGGAGAAGGATGGGAGAGTGGAGCCATGTCCCCGGGGGTAACCCCCTACTCTTTGCGAAGAGGAAACATGGGAGTGCCCTGAAATATCCGCAAGCAGGGCCCTGGATGAAACCCGGACAGTAAAACATCGACTGGCGGTGGGATGGAGCAAATATCCTTGCTCAGTCGGTCCGCAGGCTGGGCAAATCAACAGGTCCTAGGTTCGAATCCTGGTACCCGATCTGGGACAAGTTTCATCCAAACCTCATTTCGTTGTCCCGGGAGGTTTATCAGCTCAATTTAGCTTTCATGGGCACAGCTATGGCCTAAAGCACACATATTCTGTTTTTCCTTTCGTTTACATTGGCTACGCTAAATGTTATAACGTCACAACAATACGTGCACAACTGTATTGTACCCTTCTTAACATGTGGCCCAATTTAGCCTGTATGTGCACAAAAGTGGCCTAAAACACCAACATTCCATTCCCTTCTTAACATGTTCCTGGACCTTAGTTGTATGTGTCAACAATGTTCGTGCAATTTTCGTAGGAATGTGTGTAAACAATTTTCTTGCAACGTAATATAGATTTTGTATTCATTCATTTTAAAATCTATACATTCAAATGCAATGAACAACAAACAGATTGATGCACATAATATACCGATTACACCGAGCTACATTGAACTAAAAGATTGATATTGATAAATATTTCAACATTTTACATTGCTTTTACAAGATATACGTTGTCATTACCCTCTTGGCCTTGCCAATGTCACCTTGTAATCTATCTCCGACGAGGCTGGATCGTTGACTAACACCTTACATTACACTGGATAGTAGACTCATCCACACGGTTCATTAGCCATTGTGACAGCCGCTGTCACAACGGCGCTAACGGAATTTTTAACCAGTGTGTAAAATAAAATATTAAAATGGCGCGGCATAAGTGAGTTCAAAATGGCTTTTTCGTCACAGAAGACCGAGTCACATCCAAGCGGACAACCTGTCCAGTTACATTTATCAACTGCGATCGTCCGTGCTTTTATTGCTTTTCTCATCAGCGCGGTTAAAGTGTTCATCGGGGCGACGTGGTTCGGCTAAATCCACGGAGGCGCGGTCGCCGTATCGAATTAGGGACTCTTGGCGGTGGCCAAGAGGGGTGTGCGGTGTAGTTGGGGTCTGGCGGTGAGGAGGGGAGGACCTGGTGTGGCGGAGGGCGATGAGCTGCTAGGGTTCGGATTATAAGAGAGAGAGAGAGGGGGGGGGGAGGGGGGGGAGAGGGAGAGGTGGGGGTGAGGTAATGAGATAATGAGAGGCCGACTTGTGGGTCATGGGAGGTTTGCCTCGGGTGTTTGGCGGCGCAATTTGGTATGTTGGTGAAGGAATTGTGGGGTAGAGTTGGTGGAGGCTGATGGTGCGGCTGTATCGCTGCTGAGGATGATGGAGGTCGGTAGAAGCTGTAAGATAGAGGCAGATGGAGGGTTGTGACGTTGATGGGGGCCAATGGAGGCTGGCGAAGGAGCATCAATGCCGAATAAGGGCTTTGTCGTTGATATAACGATAATGGAGGCTGGTGTAGGCTAGCGGATTCAGATGGAGGCTGGCGGAGGCTGGCGGGGGCTAGCGGAGGCAGATGGAGGTTGGCGGGGGCAGATGGAGGCAGATGGAGGTTGGCGAAGGCAGATGAAGGCAAATGGAGGCTGGCGGAGGCAGATGGAGGCATTTGGAGACTAGTTGGGGCTGGTCGAGGCAGATGGAGGCTGGTGGAGGCAAATGGAGGCGGATGGAGGCAGATGGAGGTTGGCGGGGGCAGATGGAGGCAGATGGAGGTTGGCGAAGGCAGATGGAGGCAGATGGAGGTTGGCGAAGGCAGATGAAGGCAAATGGAATGCTGGCGGAGGCAGATGGAGGCATATGGAATGCTGGCGGAGGCAGATGGAGGCATATGGAATGCTGGCGGAGGCAGATGGAGGCATATGGAATGCTGGCGGAGGCAGATGGAGGCATATGGAATGCTGGCGGAGGCAGATGGAGGCATATGGAATGCTGGCGGAGGCAGATGGAGGCATATGGAATGCTGGCGGAGGCAGATGGAGGCATATGGAATGCTGGCGGAGGCAGATGGAGGCATATGGAATGCTGGCGGAGGCAGATGGAGGCATATGGAATGCTGGCGGAGGCAGATGAAGGCAGAAGGAGGCTGATGGAGGGTTAATAAAGGCTGGTGATGATGGATGGAGGGTTCAGAGGCTGATGGAGGGCAAGGGGACGATGATAGAGGTTGCGGAGGCGATTGAAGCTGATAGAAGATAGAGAGAGAGAGAGGGAAGGGAAGGGAAGGATAGAGAAGGAGATGGAGAGGGGGAAGAGAAGATAGCTAGAGAGAGGGACAGAGTATGAGAGAGGGGGGGGGAGGTGTTACCCATATGAAGGAGGGCAGTCTCTTGAATATGCGTCCATGCCTAAACCCAAGCAATTCACAATGTCACCTCATTCTCGGCAGGGGAACATGGCCGCCGTGAAAGCACAATCGTCACCCATCATCCCCATCCCCTGTACCCTCCTTCTCAACCCCATCCCCTGTACCCTCCCTCTCAACCCCATCCCCTGTACCCTCCCTCTCAACCCCATCCCCTGTACCCTCCTTCTCAACCCCATCCCCTGTACCCTCCCTCTCAAGCCCCTCCCCGGTGCTCCACTCTCCTCTCTTCTATCCCCCATCACCCGCCCACGTCCTCTCTCTCTTCCCATAAGGCGCTGCCGCCTCCTCCCCTATACTGCCCCCCCCTCCGCCACCCCCCGACTATTTTTTTCCTCCCCTCCGCCCTGCCGACGTGATAAATATGCCGCCAATTAGTGCGGGAGTGTGCCAGTCGTAATGGAAAGTGTGCCAGGCCAGCGTCCTAATCCCCCCCCCCCTCACGCAGACCTCCGCCCCTCACACCCTCCTATTGCCCTCTGCACCACTCAAATCCGTCCACTTCTCTGCCCCCCCCCACCCCTACCCCGCACCTCCTCTTCATCCCCTACCCTCCCTGCTCCCCTTCACACACCACCTTTCAGCCTTCTCCCTCCACTGACCCCCTCACACCACCCTTCACCCCATCCCTCCCCTGTCCCTCACACCACCCTTCACCCCCCTCCCTCCGCTGCCCCCCCCCCACACCAACCTACAATCCCCTCCTTCCCCTGCTGCCCCCCCCACACCAATCTACGACCCCCTCCCTCATCTGCCCACCCACACCCCCCTCCCCTCACACCGTCACGGCGGTAATAACAGTGAATGGCGACTGCAATTAGAGCCGGCCACCCGGCTTGGAGACGTCCCTCCACACGACACGATTCACTCCCGCCTCTTGTCAGGGTGGTCTTTACCCACCCCGCTCCTGCAATAGCGACCCCACCCCCTCCATTCTACCCTCCCCACTCCACCCTCACCCCACCCCCATCCACTCCACCATGCCCCCATCTCTATCCACTTCGCCCTCCCCCCACCCACTCTACTCCACCCTACCCCACCCCCTTCCTCTCCATTCTTCCCCCCACCCCTCCATTCCCCCATCTCCCACCAACCCCATCCACTCCAACCCCTCCACCCCCAGCAAAAGCATGACCTCTCACGGTCCTTAACGCCGCCATCAATGCTGCATTATGGGTAAATTCTGTAATCCATCAAAAAGTACATTTACTTGAAAGGTCTCCGACTGGTAAAAGTCGCGACGGAACCACTGGCTATTGTCACGTGACATTAGGACCGGTATGTCGGGGCGCTGGGCACACGAGTGTGTGTGTGTGGGGGGGGGGGGGGTGAGGGTGGTGAGGGGAGGGCGTGGTGAGGGGGTGGCGACATCTATGGGGCGGAGCGGGAAGCACGCTGAATGTCGCCAATAACCGAGTGATTCGTTCCGCCAGGGATGCCACATCCGGGAACTCACGATTGGTGGAATGTCTTTCCCAAACACGTCGTCATGTTTAGATCCGTGTACGTCATACGCCGATATGACCATTACATATCATATAAAAAGCGGATGATGCGCAGGAGATGTTGTCTCTGACACACTGTTGACTTCGCAGCCTTCCAGGAATCGCTGAGGTACTTTGATTGACAGGCGCAAATTTATAGTGGGATGGGCTTATAGATATATGACATACGTCCACCCGTCCACCCACCCCCCCCCCCCTCCCTCCTGTACCCTACAGTGCGCGTGTCGTTTGGATTAGTTTGGGAAAGCGTCGAGCTCGTCTCCACTCCGAAAATGGGCCCGATAGCTCAGTGGGCTAGAGCGCTCGCCTTGAGTGCTCTGGTCACCTGAGAGCCTAACGGAACGTGGATCGGTGGTTCGAGCCCCGCTACATGTGTCCATGTCTGTACGGTCGCAGGATAAAGATCCCATGTCTGTCTTCTCAAAGAGTAGACATGGCTCTATTCTCCTTTCCTTCTCCCAATGACGCGATATGACCGAAAGTGGTTAAAGCGTCCTGAATATAAAACCAACCTAAATGACTGACCCTTTCCGCCAGCGAGTTATTTATCATCTCGATGTGCCCCCCACCCCCTCTCCCTGCCAACATAACCGCTTCCATTCACATTGGAACTCTACAATAGGCCGATCCAAACTGTCATTCATATCATTGACGTCACTGTTGCTTTTATCCAATCATGTGGCGACGGAAAGTCTTCCACGCGCTTTATTTCCGACAAAAAAGTCCGACAAGCAAGTCCGACAAACAAAGCAGCATGTTCCTTTCTTGTCAGTTTCATACATGACCGTCAGTTGTGATTGTCAATTTCATACTCAGGATGAACGAAGCAGGACTCAAGCGTGGGCGGGGCTTGGCTCAGAGTGTGGATCGGAGTATTAGTCAGTGAGTTCGGGTATGCGAGCGGAGTAGTCGGACTCCGCGTAGTGCATAACCGAACGCGGAGATTGTGGTCCGATAGGGCGGTCACGTGGTACATTTTACTCCCACACCTTACTCCCCACCCAGAGGAGGATCACGAGGATTTCCAACATGGCGTCCAGGCGGCACAATACATTTAATAGATATATAGTAGTATTGCGACCTGCAAAAAATCTGTAATTAATATTATAACAACGAGAATAAGATAATGAACACAATACGTATCCGTTGATTTATTTTATGGCGCTATTTAACGATCTTCAAAATTTGTGCAGTCCAGCAACTGCAACATTCACGCGGACCGCCGATTTTGCGTTCGGTAAATAGTGATCCGCCTATTAGCGGAACGAGTGAGTCCGCATGCTCCAAATATCCGCGCCGATTACTCTGATCGCATATCGCGTCTTGAAAAACACACCAATCCGATCTGATCGCATATCCGAACTCACCCAGTATGTATGTGCAGAACAGTTAAAACTCACTGTTCACATGAGCCTACAAACTTCCTCACTCCTGCCTACGGCCACCGAAGATAGAACCTCTCCTGTAACTACCCACACCTAATCGATAGGAATTGTACTCACTTTGCACACGGAAGCCTGTTTGTGATTTCCAATGACTCATTCGCAAGGTTTCATGGTGTTTGCATCGTTGTAAGACCAAGGCTGGAGAAGCTATGGTGGGTGGGGGCGGGGGGGTGGGGTGCGAACAAACCGCACTGAGCTGGAGCCAAGCTACCACTACCACTATCATCACCAAGTCTCTGCCAATAAATTATCTATCTGGCTGCCAAACATGCCTTGTCATCTTGGCGAGACGGGACCCATACCATTGTCCTCATCTGGTACTACAGGCCTGGATCATAAAAAACCTGTTTACTTGACTGGAAAACAACGTTCACATAGCGGCCCTCCACATAACCCCTTCCTACATAGTGTTCTCTTTGGCCCATGCCTGCTTGCCCTCCTCCCTTCCACTCTATTCTGTTGTTCCCTATCCTTCAGCCTCCATCCCTTCCAGGGGTCGGCCTGGTAGCTCAGTGGGCTAGAGCGATCGCCTTGAGTGCTCTGGTCATCTGAGAGCCTAACGGCACGTGGATCGGTGGTTCGAGCCCTGCTGTGGCCATGTCTGTGTGGTCTGCCGTAGACCCAGAAGTCACATGCTACCGTCTGTGTCCTGTAGATCTAAAAGTCATAGGCCTTCGTCTGTGTCCTGTAGATTCAGAAGTCACTTTCCTCCGTCTGTGTCCTGTAGATCAACAAGGGTCATATGCTACCGTCTGTGTCCTGTAGAACCAGAACTCATATGCTACCGTCTGTGTCATTTAGATCCACAAGGGTTATATGCTACCGTTTATGTCCTGTAGATCCACAAGGGTTATATGCTACCGTCTGTGTCATGTAGATCCAGAAGAGCCAAGGCCAATCGCTTGTTCCTTGTAGAGGGGGATTGAGGAGGGAGGGAGAGGGATTGGCAGGGCGATTGAGGAGGGAGGGAGAGGGAGTGGCAGGGCGATTGAGGAGGGAGGGAGAGGGAGTGGCAGGGCGATTGAGGAGGGAGGGAGAGGGATTGGCAGGGCGATTGAGGAGGGAGGGAGGGAGTGGCAGGGCGATTGAGGAGGGAGGGAGGGAGTGGTAGGGCGATTGGGGAGGGAGGGCGGGAGTGGCAGGGCGATTGAGGAGGAAGTAAGAGGGAGTGGCAGGGCGATTGAGGAGGGAGGGAGAGGGAGTGGCAGGGCGATTAAGGAGGGCGGGAGAGGGAGTGGCAAGGCGATTGAGGAGGGAGGGAGGGAGTGGTAGGGCGATTGGGGAGGGAGGGCGGGAGTGGCAGGGCGATTGAGGAGGAAGTAAGAGGGAGTGGCTGGGCGATTGAGGAGGGAGGGAGAGGGAGTGGTAGGGCCATTGAGGAGGGAGGGAGAGGGAGTGGCTGGGCGATTGAGGAGGGAGGCAGAGGGAGTGGCAGGGCGATTAAGGAGGGAGGGAGCGGGAGTGGCTGGGCGATTGAGGAGGGAGGGAGCGGGAGTGGCAGGGCGATTGAGGAGGGAGGGAGGGAGTGGCAGGGCGATTGAGGAGGAAGGGAGCGGGAGTGGTAAGGGGTTTGAGGAGGGAGGGAGAGGGAGTGGTAGGGCCATTGAGGAGGGAGGGAGAGGGAGTGGCTGGGCGATTGAGGAGGGAGGGAGCGGGAGTGGCAGGGCGATTGAGGAGGGAAGGAGGGAGTGGTAGGGCGATTGGGGAGGGAGGGCGGGAGTGGCTGGGCGATTGAGGAGGGAGGGAGCGGGAGTGGCTGGGCGATTGAGAAGGGAGGGAGCGGGAGTGGCTGGGCGATTGAGGAGGGAGGGAGCGGGAGTGGCAGGGCGATTGAGGAGGGAGGGAGGGAGTGGCAGGGCGATTGAGGAGGAAGGGAGCGGGAGTGGCTGGGCGATTGAGGAGGGAGGGAGCGGGAGTGACAGGGCGATTGAGGAGGGAGGGAGCGGGAGTGGTAGGGCGATTGAGGAGGGAGGGAGCGGGAGTGGCTGGGCGATTGAGGAGGGAGGGAGCGGGAGTGGCTGGGCGATTGAGGAGGAAGGGAGCGGGAGTGGCTGGGCGATTGAGGAGGGAGGGAGCGGGAGTGGCAGGGCGATTGAGGAGGGAGGGAGCGGGAGTGGCAGGGCGATTGAGGAGGGAGGGAGGGAGTGGCAGGGCGATTGAGGAGGAAGGGAGCGGGAGTGGCTGGGCGATTGAGGAGGGAGGGAGCGGGAGTGGCAGGGCGATTGAGGAGGGAGGGAGCGGGAGTGGTAGGGCGATTGAGGAGGGAGGGAGCGGGAGTGGCTGGGCGATTGAGGAGGGAGGGAGCGGGAGTGGCAGGGCGATTGAGGAGGGAGGGAGAGGGAGTGGCAGGGCGATTGAGGAGGGAGGGAGCGGGAGTGGCTGGGCGATTGAGGAGGGAGGGAGCGGGAGTGGCTGGGCGATTGAGGAGGGAGGCAGAGGGAGTGGCATGGCGATTGAGGAGGGAGGGAGAGGGAGTGGCTGGGCGATTGAGGAGGGAGGGAGCGGGAGTGGCAGGGCGATTGAGGAGGGAGGGAGCGGGAGTGGCAGGGCGATTGAGGAGGGAGGGAGGGAGTGGCAGGGCGATTGAGGAGGAAGGGAGCGGGAGTGGCTGGGCGATTGAGGAGGGAGGGAGCGGGAGTGGCAGAGCGATTGAGGAGGGAGGGAGCGGGAGTGGTAGGGCGATTGAGGAGGGAGGGAGCGGGAGTGGCTGGGCGATTGAGGAGGGAGGGAGCGGGAGTGGCAGGGCGATTGAGGAGGGAGGGAGAGGGAGTGGCAGGGCGATTGAGGAGGGAGGGAGCGGGAGTGGCTGAGCGATTGAGGAGGGAGGGAGCGGGAGTGGCTGGGCGATTGAGGAGGGAGGCAGAGGGACTGGCATGGCGATTGAGGAGGGAGGGAGAGGGAGTGGCTGGGCGATTGAGGAGGGAGGGAGCGGGAGTGGCAGGGCGATTGAGGAGGGAGGGAGCGGGAGTGGCTGGGCGATTGAGGAGGGAGGGAGCGGGAGTGGCAGGGCGATTGAGGAGGGAGGGAGGGAGTGGCAGGGCGATTGAGGAGGAAGGGAGCGGGAGTGGTAAGGGGTTTGAGGAGGGAGGGAGAGGGAGTGGTAGGGCCATTGAGGAGGGAGGGAGAGGGAGTGGCTGGGGGATTGAGGAGGGAGAGAGCGGGAGTGGCAGGGCGATTGAGGAGGGAGGGAGGGAGTGGCAGGGCGATTGAGGAGGGAGGGAGCGGGAGTGGCAAGGCGTTTGAGGAGTAAGGGAGCGGGAGTGGCAAGGCGTTTGAGGAGTGAGGGAGAGGGAGTGGTAGGGCCATTGAGGAGGGAGGGAGAGGGAGTGGCATGGCGATTAAGGAGGGAGGGAGAGGGAGTGGCTGGGCGATTGAGGAGGGAGGGAGCGGGAGTGGCAGGGCGATTGAGGAGGGAGGAAGCGGGAGTGGCAGGGCGATTGAGGAGGGAGGGAGCGGGAGTGGCTGGGCGATTGAGGAGGGAGGGAGCGGGAGTGGCAGGGCGATTGAGGAGGGAGGGAGCGGGAGTGGCTGGGCGATTGAGGAGGGAGGGAGCGGGAGTGGCAGGGCGATTGAGGAGGGAGGGAGCGGGAGTGGCTGGGCGATTGAGGAGGGAGGGAGCGGGAGTGGCAGGGCGATTGAGGAGGGAGGGAGCGGGAGTGGCTGGGCGATTGAGGAGGGAGGGAGCGGGAGTGGCAGGGCGATTGAGGAGGGAGGGAGGGAGTGGCAGGGCGATTGAGGAGGAAGGGAGCGGGAGTGGTAAGGGGTTTGAGGAGGGAGGGAGAGGGAGTGGTAGGGCCATTGAGGAGGGAGGGAGAGGGAGTGGCTGGGCGATTGAGGAGGGAGGGAGCGGGAGTGGCAGGGTGATTGAGGAGGGAGGGAGCGGGAGTGGCAGGGCGATTGAGGAGGGAGGGAGCGGGAGTGGCTGGGCGATTGAGGAGGGAGGGAGCGGGAGTGGCAGGGCGATTGAGGAGGGAGGGAGCGGGAGTGGCTGGGCGATTGAGGAGGGAGGAAGAGGGAGTGGCAAGGCGTTTGAGGAGTGAGGGAGAGAGAGTGGTAGGGCCATTGAGGAGGGAGGTAGAGGGAGTGGCTGGGCGATTGAGGAGGGAGGAAGAGGGAGTGGCATGGCGATTAAGGAGGGAGGGAGAGGGAGTGGCTGGGCGATTGAGGAGGGAGGGAGCGGGAGTGGCAGGGCGATTGAGGAGGGAGGGAGCGGGAGTGGCAGGGCGATTGAGGAGGGAGGGAGCGGGAGTGGCAAGGCGATTGAGGAGGGAGGCAGCGGGAGTGGCTGGGCGATTGAGGAGGGAGGGAGCGGGAGTGGCAGGGCGATTGAGGAGGGAGGGAGCGGGAGTGGCTGGGCGATTGAGGAGGGAGGGAGGGAGTGGCAGGGCGATTGAGGAGGGAGGGAGCGGGAGTGGCAGGGCGATTGAGGAGGGAGGGAGCGGGAGTGGCTGGGCGATTGAGGAGGGAGGGAGCGGGAGTGGCTGGGCGATTGAGGAGGGAGGGAGCGGGAGTGGCAGGGCGATTGAGGAGGGAGGGAGCGGGAGTGGCTGGGCGATTGAGGAGGGAGGGAGGGAGTGGCAGGGCGATTGAGGAGGGAGGGAGCGGGAGTGGCAGGGCGATTGAGGAGGGAGGGAGGGAGTGGCAGGGCGATGGAGGAGGAAGGGAGCGGGAGTGGCTGGGCGATTGAGGAGGGAGGGAGCGGGAGTGGCAGGGCGATTGAGGAGGGAGGGAGCGGGAGTGGTAGGGCGATTGAGGAGGGAGGGAGCGGGAGTGGCAGGGCGATTGAGGAGGGAGGGAGCGGGAGTGGCAGGGCGATTGAGGAGGGAGGGAGCGGGAGTGGCAGGGCGATTGAGGAGGGAGGGAGCGGGAGTGGCAGGGCGATTGAGGAGGGAGGGAGAGGGAGTGGCTGGGCGATTGAGGAGGGAGGGAGCGGGAGTGGCTGAGCGATTGAGGAGGGAGGGAGCGGGAGTGGCAGGGCGATTGAGGAGGGAGGGAGGGAGTGGCAGGGCGATTGAGGAGGGAGGGAGCGGGAGTGGCAGGGGGTTTGAGGAGGGAGGGAGGGAGAGAGATTGTGGAGGACGGGGGTGCACTGTTCGTGCGGGGAGAGACGGTGTTGGAAAGGGTGTGTGCCCCGGCACCAATGGTCTGTAGCTGCAAGGAGGGTAAAAAAAAACGGGTGCAGGGGTCATGTCTGGTTAATGCAATATTGAACACACGCGTAACGCCGATGGCACCCCCGGCCTGGACTGGGCCACGGGGTGGGCGCGTGTCGCGAGAATAACGCCGCCCCTCCCCCCCCACCCCTCCCACCTCCCTCGCCTCGGCCCCCTGGCCCTCCCTCTACCCTGGGGCGGCCCGGGGTAACGGTAAGCCCCACACCCCTCCCCTGTCCCCCTCCCTCTTCCCGGGCCGCCCGGGGTAACGGCGGTTCCACACAGACACGGTGAATGGCTGGAGGGCCGTTCAGAGAAGGCGGTCGCAGGTTCTTTGGTTGTGTGGTGTGTGTCAGTCGGGCTCCAAGGGAGCGGAGCGACCTATTCGCCTGGTACAATGGAGGAGGGTGAGGGTGGAGTGAGGGTGGGGGTGGGTCATGTATATGTGAGAGTGGGGCGGGGGGGGGGGGTTACGAGGAAGGTGTGGTGAGAGTTGGGTGGGGTGCTGGAGGGGTGAAGGTGGAGTGGATGTGAGGGTGAAGGTAAAGGTGCAGTGAGGGCGAGGGTATGGAGTGGGGTTGTTTTGGGGACAGGGGCGGGCAAGAGGGCAATAAAGGAAGGGGTGGTTGCAGGAGTCATAGGTGGGTTGTGGGTGCGGGTGATGGCGACAGGGTATAGGGTGTACGGGTCTGGGGTAAACGGGGAAGGGTGTGGGTGCGTGGGGTTAGGGTGCAATAATGACTGTGGGAGAGTGGCGGGGAAGGCGTGTACGAATGTAGGGTTTGGGTGAGATGGGGTGGAGGGGGAGGAGTAGAGGGGGAGGGGTGGAGGGGGAGAGGTGGAGGGGTGGAGGGGGAGGGGTAAACTGGGGCAGTGTTAATATGGGGATCACACATTGGACCAGAATTTAGAAGGTGCTAGGGAAAAGGTGTGTCAGGCTGACCCTGGAGTTGCCAAGGTGACGGGCGGGGCGTTAGGACGGCCGCCACGGGTCGTTGTGCGCGGGAGTAGCCACCCAGTAACCAGAACGCGAAACAGCGCGAAAATACAAAAAAAAGTGAATACAAAACATCACCTTCACTACGCGCCGTGGATCGCTAATTGGAATCGCATTTGTCAACTGATGAGGCCATAAGTACTCCATGAAAGTTGAATGCGAGCTCTCGTCGCCACGTGACGTGCGAGAACTATGGAATGCGACGTAAACAACACACACATATAATAGGAAATCCATTTTACTATACGCCTCTCCCATCCTGCCAACCCTCCAAGCACTCTCGCTTGTAAATGGTTCGTCTCTGGGACTTGGGCCGTGGCTTACAATAATTAGCTTAACCCGTGGGTGGGGTAGGGTGGGGAGGCGGGGGAAGGGGGGGGGGTGCAAGAGGGTCACGTCATTGCGTGATGGATCACGGTGTGACCCAACGGTTGTGCAACAGAAGGTGTCTCTCCTGGGTACGCCGCTGACACTGAGCAAATATGCACCTCGGATCCCATCTCCCACGGACATGATCTTCTGTTACATGGGCACGACCCCCTCTCTCATGGCCATTATGCTCCCCTCTCCCATAGATATGATCCTCTTTCCACGGACATGATCTTCTGTTACATGGGCACGACCCCCTCTCTCATGGCCATTATGCACCCCTCTCCCATAGATATGATCCTCTTTCCACGGACATGATCTTCTGTTCCATGGGCATGACCCCCTCTCTCATGGCCATTATGCACCCCTCTCCCACAGATATGATCCTGGTTCCACGGACATGATCTTCTGTTCCCTGGGCACGACCCCCTCTCTCATGGCCATTATGCACCCCTCTCCCATAGATATGATCCTCTTTCCACGGACATGATCTTCTGTTCCATGGGCACGACCCCTTCTCTCATGGCCTTTATGCTCCTCTCTCCCATAGATATGATCCTCTTTCCACGGACATGATCTTCTGTTCCATGGGCACGACCCCCTCTCTCATGGCCATTATGCACTCCTCTCCCATCGATATGATCCTCTTTCCACGGACATGATCTTCTGTTACATGGGCATCACCCCCTCTCCCATAGATATGATCCTCTTTCCACGGACATGATCTTCTGTTTCATGGGCATGACCCCCTCTCTCATGGCCATTATGCTCCCCTCTCCCATAGATATGATCCTCGTTCCACGGACATGATCTTCTGTTACGTGGGCACGACCCCCTCTCTCATGGCCATTATGCACCCCTCTCCCATAGATATGATCCTCGTTCCACGGACATGATCTTCTGTTCCTTGGGCATGACCCCTTCTCTCATGGCCATTATGCACCCCTCTCCCATAGATATGATCCTCGTTCCACGGACATGATCTTCTGTTCCATGGGCATGACCCCGTGTCTCATGGCCATTATGCACCCCTCTCCCACAGATATGATCCTCGTTCCACGGACATGATCTTCTGTTCCATGGGCATGACTCCCTCTCTCATGGCCATTGTGCACCCCTCTGCCATAGATATGATCCTCGTTCCACGGACATGATCTTCTGTTACATGGGCATGACCCCTTCTCTCATGGCCATTATGCTCCCCTCTCCCATAGATATGATCCTCTTTCCACGGACATGATCTTCTGTTACATGGGCATGACCCCTTCTCTCATGGCCATTATGCTCCCCTCTCCCATAGATATGATCCTCTTTCCACGGACATGATCTTCTGTTACATGGGCATGACCCCTTCTCTCATGGCCATTATGCTCCCCTCTCCCATAGATATGATCCTCTTTCCACGGACATGATCTTCTGTTACATGGGCATCGCCCCCCCTCTCATGGCCATTATGCACCCCTCTCCCATAGATATGATCCTGGTTCCACGGACATGATCTTCTGTTCCATGGGCATGACCCCTTCTCTCATGGCCATTATGCACCCCTCTCCCATAGATATGATCCTCGTTCCACGGACATGATCTTCTGTTACATGGGCATGACCCCTTCTCTCATGGCCATTATGCACCCCTCTCCCATAGATATGATCCTCGTTCCACGGACATGATCTTCTGTTACATGGGCATGACCCCTTCTCTCATGGCCATTATGCACCCCTCTCCCATAGATATGATCCTCGTTACACGGACATGATCTTCTGTTACATGGGCATGACCCCTTCTCTCATGGCCATTATGCACTCCTCTCCCATCGATATGATCCTCGTTCCACGGACATGATCTTCTGTTCCATGGGCATGACCCCCTCTCTCATGGCCATTATGCGCCCCTCTCCCATAGATATGATCCTCGTTCCACGGACATGATCTTCTGTTCCTTGGGCATGACCCCTTCTCTCATAGCCATTATGCACCCCTCTCCCATAGATATGATCCTCGTTCCACGGACATGATCTTCTGTTCCTTGGGCATGACCCCTTCTCTCATGGCCATTATGCACCCCTCTCCCATAGATATGATCCTCGTTCCACGGACATGATCTTCTGTTCCATGGGTATGACTCCCTCTCTCATGGCCATTGTGCACCACTCTGCCATAGATATGATCCTCTTTCCACGGACATGATCTTCTGTTCCTTGGGCATGACCCCTTCTCTCATAGCCATTATGCACCCCTCTCCCATAGATATGATCCTCGTTCCACGGACATGATCTTCTGTTCCTTGGGCATGACCCCTTCTCTCATGGCCATTATGCACCCCTCTCCCATAGATATGATCCTCGTTCCACGGACATGATCTTCTGTTCCATGGGCATGACCCCCTGTCTCATGGCCATTATGCACCCCTCTCCCACAGATATGATCCTCTTTCCACGGACATGATCTTCTATTCCTTGGGCATGACCCCCTGTCTCATGGCCATTATGCACCCCTCTCCCACAGATATGATCCTCGTTCCACGGACATGATCTTCTGTTCCATGGGCATGACTCCCTCTCTCATGGCCATTATGCACCCCTCTCCCACAGATATGATCCTCGTTCCACGGACATGATCTTCTGTTCCATGGGCACGACCCCTTCTCTCATGGCCATTATGCACCCCTCTCCAATAGATATGATCCTCTTTCACGGACATGATCTTCTGTTCCATGGGCATGACCCCTTCTCTCATGGCCATTATGCTCCCCTCTCCCATAGATATGATCCTCGTTCCACGGACATGATCTTCTGTTCCATGGGCATGACCCCCTCTCTCATGGCCATTATGCACCCCTCTCCCACAGATATGATCCTGGTTCCACGGACATGATCTTCTGTTACATGGGCATGACCCTCTCTCTCATGGCCATTATGCACCCCTCTCCCATAGATATGATCCTCGTTCCACGGACATGATCTTCTGTTCCATGGGCATGACCCCCTCTCTCATGGCCATTGTGCACCCCTCTGCCATAGATATGATCCTCTTTCCACGGACATGAACTTCTGTTCCATGGGCATGACCCCTTCTCTCATGGCCATTATGCACCCCTCTTCCATAGATATGATCCTCGTTCCACGGACATGATCTTCTGTTCCATGGGCATGACCCCTTCTCTCATGGCCATTATGCACCCCTCTGCCATAGATATGATCCTCTTTCCACGGACATGATCTTCTGTTCCATGGGCATGACCCCTTCTCTCATGGCCATTATGCACCCCTCTCCCAAAGATATGATCCTCGTTCCACGGACATGATCTTCTGTTCCATGGGCATGACCCCCTCTCTCATGGCCATTGTGCACCCCTCTGCCATAGATATGATCCTCTTTCCACGGACATGATCTTCTGTTCCATGGGCATGACCTCTTCTCTCATGGCCATTATGCACCCCTCTTCCATAGATATGATCCTCGTTCCACGGAAATGATCTTCTTTTCCATGGGCACGACCCCTTCTCTCATAGCCATTATGCACCCCTCTCCCATAGATATGATCCTCTTTCCAGGGACATGATCTTCTGTTCCATGGGCATGACCCCTTCTCTCATGGCCATTATGCACCCCTCTCCCATAGATATGATCCTCGTTCCACGGACATGATCTTCTGTTCCATGGGCATGACCCTTTCTCTCATGGCCATTATGCTCCACTCTTCCACAGATATGATCCTCGTTCCACGGACATGATCTTCTGTTCCATGGGCATGACCCCCTCTCTCATGGCCATTATGCACCCCTCTCCCATAGATATGATCCTCGTTCCACGGACATGATCTTCGGTTCCATGGGTGTGACCCCTTCTCTCATGGCCATTATGCTCCCCTCTCCCATAGATATGATCCTGGTTCCACGGACATGATCTTCTGCTCCATGGGCATGACCCCCTCTCTCATGGCCATTATGCACCCCTCTCCCATAGATATGATCCTCGTTCCACGGACATTATCTTCTGTTCCATGGGCATGACCCCCTCTCTCTTGGCCATTATGCACCCCTCTCCCATAGATATGATCCTGGTTCCACGGACATGATCTTCTGTTCCATGGGCATGACCCCCTGTCTCATGGCCATTATGCTCCCCTCTCCCATAGATATGATCCTGGTTCCACGGACATGCCCCCTCTCTCATGGCCATTATGCTCCCCTCTCCCATAGATATGATCCTCGTTCCACGAACATGATCTTCTGTTCCATGGGCACGACCCCCTCTCTCATGGCCATTATGCTCCCCTCTCCCATAGATATGATCCTGGTTCCACGGACATGATCTTCTGTTCCATGGGCACGACCCCTTCTCTCATGGCCATTATGCTCCCCTCTCCCATAGATATGATCCTCGTTCCACGGACATGATCTTCTGTTCCATGGGCACGACCCCCTCTCTCATGGGCATTATGCTCCCCTCTCCCATAGATATGATCCTCGTTCCACGAACATGATCTTCTGTTCCATGGGCACGACCCCCTCTCTCATGGCCATTATGCACCCCTCTCCCATAGATATGATCCTCGTTCCACGGACATGATCTTCTGTTCGATGGGCATCACCCCCTCTCTCATGGTCATTATGCTCCCCTCTTCCACAGATATGATCCTCGTTCCACGGAGATGATCTTCTGTTCCATGGGCACGACCCCCTCTCTCATGGCCATTATGCACTCCTCTCCCATAGATATGATCCTCGTTCCACGGACATGATCTTCTGTTCCATGGGCATGACCCCCTGTCACATGGCCATTATGCACCCCTCTTCCACAGATATGATCCTCGTTCCACGGACATGATCTTCTGTTCCATGGGCACGCCCCCTTCTCTCATGGCCATTATGCACCCCTCTCCCACAGATATGATCCTCGTTCCACGGACATGATCTTCTGTTCCATGGGCATGACCCCCTGTCACATGGCCATTATGCACCCCTCTTCCACAGATATGATCCTCGTTCCACGGACATGATCTTCTGTTCCATGGGCACGACCCCTTCTCTCATGGCCATTATGCACCCCTCCCCCAAAGATATGATCCTCTTTCCACGGACATGATCTTCTGTTCCATGGGCATGACCCCTTCTCTCATGGCCATTATGCTCCCCTCTCCCATAGATATGATCCTGGTTCCACGGACATGATCTTCTGTTCCACGGGCATGACCCCCTCTCCCATAGATATGATCCTCGTTCCACGGACATGATCTTCTGTTCCATGGGCATGACCCCCTCTGCCATAGATATGATCCTCTTTCCACGGACATGATCTTCTGTTCCATGGGCATGACCCCTTCTCTCATGGCCATTGTGCACCCCTCTGGCATAGATATGATCCTCTTTCCACGGACATGATCTTCTGTTCCATGGGCACGACCCCTTCTCTCATGGCCATTATGCACCCCTCTCCCACAGATATGATCCTCGTTCCACGGACATGATCTTCTGTTTCATGGGCACGACTCCCTCTTTCTTGGCCATTATGCTCCCCTCTCCCATAGATATGATCCTCGTTCCACGGACATGATCTTCTGTTCCATGGGCACGACCCCTTCTCTCATGGCCATTATGCACCCCTCTGCCACAGATATGATCCTCGTTCCACGGACATGATCTTCTGTTTCATGGGCACGACTCCCTCTCTCTTGGCCATTATGCTCCCCTCTCCCACAGATATGATCCTCGTTCCAGGGACATGATCTTCTGTTTCATGGGCACGACTGCCTCTCTCATGGCCATTATGCACCCTCTCCCATAGATATGATCCTCGTTCCACGGACATGATCTTCTGTTCCCTGGGCACGACCCCTTCTCTCATGGCCATTATGCACCCCTCTCCCATAGACATAATCCCCTCTCCCATATATGACCCACTCACCCATAGAATTGATCCTTTCTCTCATGGACATGATCCTCTCTCTCATAGACATAATCCCCTCTCCCATATACATGATCCACTCACCCATAGAAATGATCCTTTCTCTCATGGACATGATCCTCTCTCTCGTAGACATAATCCCCTCTCCCATATACATGATCCCCTCTCCCATATACATGATCTACTCACTGATAGAAATGATCCTCTCTCCCATGGACATGATCCCCTCTCCCTTAGACATGATCCACTCTCCCATTTACATAATCCCCTCTCCCATAGACATGATCCTCCCTCCCAGAGACATGATCCCCTCTCCCATAGTCATGATGCCCTCTCCAACAGACATGATGCCCTCTCCCATAGACATGATCCCCCCTCCCACAGACATGATGCCTTCTCCCACAGACATGATCCCCTCTCCCATAGACATGATCCCCTCTCCCACAGACATGATGCCCTCTCCCATAGACATGATCCCCTCTCCCACAGACATGATGCCCTCTCCCACAGACATGATCCCCTCTCCCACAGACATGATGCCCTCTCCCACAGACATGATCCCCTCTCCCATAGACATGATCCCCTCTCCCACAGACATGATCCCCTCCTCCACAGACATGATGCCCTCTCCCATAGACATGATCCCCTCTTCCCTTAGACATGATCCATACTCCGCTAGAAATGTCCCCCTCTCCCATAGTCATGATCCACTCTCCCGTGGACATGATCCTCTCTTCCATGGACATGATTCTCTCTGCCCTGAACATGATCCTCTGTCATATAGGCATGAGCCCTCTCCAATGAACATGATGCACTCCCACATGCATGATCAGCTCTCCCATGGACATGATCCCTTTCCCGTGGACATGATCCCGTCTCCTATGGAAATGATCCCCTCTTCCATATATATGATCCTCTCTCTCGCATGGACATGATCATCTCTCTCACGGACATGATCCCCTTTCACATGGACATGATCTCCACTTCAATGGACACGATCCCCTCTCCCACAGACATGATCTCCTCTCTAATATACATGATCCTCTCTCACATGAACATGATCCCCTCTCCCATGGACATGACCCACCTCCCATACGCATGATCCCTCTCTCATACGCATGATCCCTCTCCCATAGACATGATCCCTCTGCCATGGACATGATCCTCCCTACCATGGACATGATCCCATCTCCCCCCTTCCCATTCCCGCAGTCAATTCATGGTATGGCAGTGATAAATTAACAGTTGGGGAGGCCGTAGATATCAAAGACACGGGTGTAAGTCAAGCTGGCCTAAATGTCACTTCGGTGAGCCAAGACGTATCTCAAACTAATCGGCCTGTGTTAACAGCTTAGATATTGAGACAGCCCCCTTTATTCTTGTCAGTTTCAGAGATGAGTACTTCTCACTTGCTCCTACCATCAGCTATGGTTGTCAATTTCATACTCACGATTAAAGAAAAAGGACTCAAACGTGGGCGGGGCTTAGTGTCGGACTATTGCTGTCACTTCAGGCAGGCTCACCGCATGACGACGCATGGTCGAAGGAGGTTGGTTGTTTGTATATTCAGGACGCTTTAACCACTGTTGGTCATATCGCGTCAATGGGAGAAGGAATGGAGAGTAGAGCCATGTCCCTGGGGGTAACCCCTACTCTTTGGGAAGAGGGATATGGGATCTTTATCGTGCGACCACATAAACATGGCCACAGCGAGGCTCGAACCATCGGTCCACGTGCCGTTAGGCTCTCAGGTGGCCAGATGATGAAAATGATGAAACATGGCGTAGACGTAGATATATTTTTTAGATTTTAGAATATGTTACTGGGAACATTTCAGATTCACAAACCGCGTTAAGAATATTCGGTTCAACAGCCGGCTTTGTAAAGAGATAGTCCTGTTATGATTGACTGTGTGAATGTTCTGCTCGTCGCTTGACCCAGTTTTGGTGGAGTGCTACAACTAGTACACACGTGCCATCAATCTGGTGGGGTATCGAATTCGATATTCAGTTGCGCGTCACGATGTACATTTTTCTTTATGTTAATATGCTTAATAATCTAATTCGTATTATGGTAAAATTATCTTATTTTGTCGTTTACATCATAGGGCAGATTAGGGTTGAGATGACAATTGGTCGTTTATATTTCATGGGTGTCGCCACGATCCGTTACAACTCATTTGCTCGCTGCCGACTTACGCTAGTCCAACATGGCGTCCGCAAAAAACGGCGTGGACGGGAGAGCAATGGCGATAATCACTGGTGATTTGTCCTTCAGGTGACTGCGGGAGAGGGCTGGTGGGTGGCCGTAGTAGGCCTTCTACAGTGGGGCGAGAAGGATATGTTTATATATATGCATGGAGGGAGAAACAGATAGAAAAAAGGGAGAGAGAGATAGAAGGGGAAGAGGGAGGGCGAGGGGGAGAGAGGGGATATATTTGTTGTATTTATATAGAGAGAGACAGAGGGGAAAGAGGAGGGGAAAGAGGAAGAGAGAGAGAGAGAGAGATAGAGAGAGAGAGACAAAGAGACAAGTGAAAGAGGGAGGGCGAGGGGTATATTTATATATATATGTATAGAGAGACAGAGGGGGAAGAGGAGGGGAGAGAGGAAGAGAGAGAGAGAGAGAGAGAGATAGAGAGAGAGAGAGAGAGAGAGAGACAAAGAGACAAGTGAAAAAGGGAGGGCGAGGGGTATATTTATATATATATGTATAGAGCGACAGAGGGGGAAGAGGAGGGCAGAGAGGAAGAGAGAGAGAGAGAGAGAGATAGAGAGAGAGAGAGAGAGAGACAAAGAGACAAGTGAAAGAGGGAGGGCGAGGGGTATATTTATATATATATGTATAGAGAGACAGAGGGGGAAGAGGAGGGCAGAGAGGAAGAGAGAGAGAGAGAGAGAGAGAGAGAGATAGAGAGAGAGCGAAAGAGAAGGGGAAGAGGGGGGAGATGGGTATATTTGTATATATATAGAGAGAGAGACAGAGGGGGAAGAGGAGGGGACATAGGAAGAGTGAGAGAGAGATAGAGAGTGAGAGAGAGAAGGGGAAGAGGGAGGGCGAGGGGGAGAGAGGATATATTTGTTGTATTTATATAGAGAGAGACAGAGGGGAAAGAGGAGGGAACATAGGAAGAGAGAGACAGAGATAGAGAGTGAAAAATAGAGAGAGACAAAGAGAGAAGTGAAAGAGGGAGGGCGAGGGGTATATTTATATATATATGTATAGAGAGACAGAGGGTGATGAGAGGAAGAGAGAGAGAGAGAGAGAGCCAGGGAGGCCAGGGGGAGGGGGATACGGACGATTAGCGCGCTGAGCGCTGTTATAACAACACGCCACATGCTGAACGAGTTCGTACGCTGTAGTCGCCATCGGGTGATTGGGAAGGCTCCCTGCAAGCGGCTGGCTGCGCACTCGTCCCTGCGCCAAAGCGTTCCCGGAAAGACCTGTAAATGATTCATGCCTGTTTGAGCCCAATGAATGAAACTTTGCCCGCGAGAGGGTTACGGGAGAGGACGTCGGAGGGGCTCCCTGGCGTATAATGCGTGGCGTGATGGGGTGGGGGGGGGGTGGTAGGTGGTTGGAGGGGGGGGGGGCATGTGCTTGAAGTGAAGGGGTTGTGGTCATGGCACCGCCAGCGCGTGGGAGACACCTATATGTAGATTCAATCTATCGGTAACTACCCCTGCTGCCTTAATATACACTACTCTAGGATTCCACTGGTCCCCACTGTCCCTGCCCCCTCCCCTTCCCCCTCCCCTCTGCGCCATCCCCTCGGGTGAACACCATTTTGTTCACCCCTCCCCCCTCCCTGCCTCACCCTTAACTCACAGTACACCCGATCCTCATTGGTCGGGAGATTCCGTCAGGAGAAACTCCTGACCCCCGATTCCAACACAGTGTGCCTCCCCCTCTTCCTCCCCTTCCCTCCCCTTCCCTCCCCTCTCCTTCCCTTCCCTCCCCTCCCCTCCCCTCTCCTCTCTTCTCCTCTCTACTACCCCCTCCCCTACTCTCCCCACTCTGCTCTCTCCCCTCCCCTTCCCACTTCCCTCCCCTCCCCTCTCTTCCCCTCTCTACTACCCCCTCCCCTCCTCTCCCCTCTCTGCTCTCTCCCTCCCCTTCCCTCGCCTTGATTTCCACCCACAACACCGTCACACCCATCCCCCCTGCCCTTCACCCACCACCCTCACTGGTCATGTTCATTGGTCGTGAGACTGGCGACATAATTCCAAGTCGTTTGCCTTCCGCAATCGAGTCTACATATCGTTA
>OZ025254.1:29297182-29340060 GCA_964019135.1 Arenicola marina | reverse complement strand
GGGGCTGGTTGTTCTCGTGGGGGAGGGTGGGGTTGGTTGTTATGGTTAGGGAGGGCGGGGCTTGTTGTCCTGGGGGGGGCTGTTTGTTCTCGTGTGGGAGGGCGGGGCTGGTTGTTGTGGTGGGGGAGGGTGAGGCTGGTTGTTCTCGTGTGGGAGGGCGGGGCTGGTTGTTCTGGTGGGGGAGGGCGGGGCTGGTTGTTCTCGTGTGGGAGGGCGGGGCTGGTTGTTCTGGTGTGGGAGGGCGGGGCTGGTTGTTCTGGTGGGGGAGGGCGGGGCAGGCTGTTCTGGTGGGGGAGGGCGGGGCTGGCTGTTCTGGTGGGGGAGGGCGGGGCTGGCTGTTCTGGTGGGGAAGGGCGGGGCTGGTTGTTCTGGTGGGGGAGGGCGGGGCTGGCTGTTCTGGTGGGGAAGGGCGGGGCTGGCTGTTATGGTGGCGAAGGGCGGTGCTGGTTGTTCTGTTGGGGGAGGGCGGGGATGGTTGTTCTGGTGGGGGAGGGCGGGGCTGGCTGTTCTGGTGGGGGAGGGTGAGGCTGGTTGTTCTCGTGTGGGAGGGCGGGGCTGGTTGTTGTGGTGGGGGAGGGTGAGGCTGGTTGTTCTCGTGTGGGAGGGCGGGGCTGGTTGTTCTGGTGGGGGAGGGCGGGGCTGGTTGTTCTCGTGGGGGAGGGCGGGGCTGGTTGTTCTGGTGTGGAGTGCGGGGCTGGTTGTTCTGGTGGGGGAGGGCGGGGCTGGTTGTTCTGGTGGGGGAGGGCGGGGCTGGTTGTTCTGGTGGGAGAGGGCGGGGCTGGTTGTTCTGGTGTGGAAGGGCGGGGCTGGTTGTTCTGGTGGGGGAGGGCGGGGCTGGTTGTTCTGGTGGGAGAGGGCGGGGCTGGTTGTTCTGGTGTGGGAGGGCGGGGCTGGTTGTTCTGGTGGGGGATGTCGGGGCTGGTTGTTCTGGTGTGGGAGGGCGGGGATGGTTGTTCTGGTGGGGAGGGAGGGGCTGGTTGTTCTGGTGTGGGAGGGCGGGGCTGGTTGTTCTGGTGGGGAAAGGCGGGGCTGGCTGTTCTGGTGGGGGAGGGCGGGGCTGGCTGTTCTGGTGTGAGAGGGCGGGGCAGGCTGTTCTGGTGGGGGAGGGCGGGGCTGGATGTTCTGATGGGGAAGGGCGGGGCTGGTTGTTCTGTTGGGGGAGAGCGGGGATGGTTGTTCTGGTGGGGGAGGACGGGGCTGGCTGTTCTGGTGGAGGAGGGCGGGGCTCTCTGTTCTGGTGGGGAAGGGCGGGGCTGGTTGTTCTGTTGGGGGAGGGCGGGGAAGGTTGTTCTGGTGGGGGAGGGCTGGGCTGGCTGTTCTGGTGGGGGAAGGCGGGGCTGGCTGTTTTGGTGTGGGAGGGCGGGGCAGGCTGTTCTGGTGGGGGAGGGCGGGGCTGGCTGTTCTGGTGGGGGAGGGCGGGGCTGGCTGTTCTGGTGGGGAAGGGCGGGGCTGGTTGTTCTGGTGGGGGAGGGCGGGGCTGGCTGTTCTGGTGGGGATGGGCGGGGCTGGCTGTTATGGTGGGGAAGGGCGGTGCTGGTTGTTCTGTTGGGGGAGGGCGGAGATGGTTGTTCTGGTGGGGGAGGGCGGGGCTGGCTGTTCTGGTGGGGGAGGGCGGGGCTGGCTGTTCTGGTGGGGAAGGGCGGGGCTGGTTGTTCTGGTGGGGGAGGGAGGGGCTGGCTGTTCTGGTGGGAGAGGGCGGGGCTGGCTGTTCTGGTGGGGGAGGGCGGGACTGGTTGTTCTGGTGGGGGATGTCGGGGATGGCTGTTCTGGTTGGGGAAGGCGGGGCTGGCTGTTCTGGTGTGGGATGGCGGGGCTGGTTGTTCTGGTGTGGGAGGGCGGGGCTGGCTGTTCTGGTGGGGGAGCGCGGGGCTGGCTGTTCCGGTGGGGGAGGGCGGGGCTGGTTGTTCTGGTGTGGGAGGGCGGGGCTGGCTGTTCTGGTGGGGGAGGGCGGGGATGGTTGTTCTGGTGTGGGAGGGCGGGGCTGGTTGTTCTGGTGGGGGAGGGCGGGGCTGGCTGTTCTGGTGTGGGAGGGCGGGGCTGGTTGTTCTGGTGGGGAGGGCGAGGCTGGTTGTTCTGGTGTGGGAGGGCGGGGCTGGCTGTTCTGGTGGGGAAGGGCGGGGCTGGCTGTTGTGGTGTGGGAGGGCGGGGCTGGTTGTTCTGGTGGGGGAGGGCGGGGCTGGCTGTTGGTTTAAACATATTTATTTAACGAGGATACCCCGAATAGCATAGGCTAGGAACATGGGGCTTCCTCAAAAAAATGAAAAGCAATATGTTACAATGTAAAACAAAATATGCAATAGTACAACGGTACAATGGCGAGGCAAGTTTGGTCACATATAACGGTATATGAAAGGAGACAGGAAGAGGGAAGAGGGATAGACTTACAGGTTTACTCCAGACAGATTATTAATATCTGAAACGATGAGTAGATGCAACAAATGTAGATATGGCGTCAATTATAATAGAGTTTGCAGTAAGACGCTCGTGGCCGTAGAGGAATAAATGTACAATATCTTTTCGATTGAGGTCATGAGTTATTCTAATAAGACTGCCGATTAAACATTCTCTTTCGCGGTTATAATTAGGACAGTCGAGAAAAAAATGCATAACAGTCTCACTAACAGCACCACATGAACAGTAGGGGCTTTCGTTGCATAGTTTATCGTACAGATGTTTGTTTAAATTGCTGAAACCCAGTCGCATTTGCGCTAATGTCACTTGCAATTTTCTTGAACCCATATAAAAGTACCTTACTTTGCTTTGACGTATGGTATACCGAGAGCAATACAGAGATCGAAATTGGCTAACAGATTGGCAACTACGCAGTGCACGCGGCAAAGAGTTCCACCTTCGTGTACCTGCGGGGAAGAAACTAGATAAGTAACTATTGGTTGTACAATGGATGGTGCGGAATTGATTGGCATTGTTGCCTCGCGTCGTTCTGTTGGAACCCAACCTGGATGGGAGTCTAGATGTGATATAGGATGGGGTTACGCCTAGGACGCACTGGGCATATTTAACAGCGATCTGAAATTGGCGGCGGTCTGTAAGTGAGGGCAGACCGCTTTCGTTCAATAACCCGATTCTAGATGATCGGCTCTTTGCACCAGTGAATACGCGGATGGCCTCGTTTTGAACGTTTTCGATCTCCTGGCTGCTCTTGGCATCACAGTTTGCAAATACAACACTACCATATTCTAAGAGTGGCCGCACATATGACAAATAAAATAGCTCTAAACTCTTACGAGACCACTTATACTTCACCCGTTTAAGCAGATTCAATCTAACGGACGCTTTAGTAGTAATAATTTGGACGTGTCTTGTCCATGACATATTAGACATAAAGGTGATACCCAGGTGCTTATGAGATGACACTTGTTCAATGGTACGGCCGGCTATATGTACATGGTGTTTGATATCGCGATTCTTCTTACTGAACAATACAGTCTTTGTTTTCTCTACGCTGATCTCCATTTTCCATTTTTCAGACCACTCATGTATAGCTTGTAGATCGCGGTTTAATGCTCTTATATCTGCCTCGGCATCTAAACCGATGACCTTGAATATAGACACATCGTCAGCGAAGAGGAATGTGTCGCTGTCTACGTCTTCTGTAATATCGTTAATGTAAACCAAGAAAAGCAAAGGCCCCAAAACGGAGCCTTGCGGAACACCGGCTTCAACTTGACGCATAGACGACGACCTATTACGCTGTACAACAATTTGAAACCTATTTGACAAGTAACTCTTCAACCATGATAGGGTTTGGCCTCTTATACCATAACGATGGAGTTTAAATAGTAAACCGGCGTGGCTCACTTTGTCAAAGGCTTTACAAAAGTCTATAAATACGCACTGGACTTCGTTACCTCTATCAAGTTCTCTATAAATATTGTCACATATAACAAGCAATTGGTTGACGGTAGAATCTCCTGGTATAAAACCGGACTGACGTGGATTTAATATACGGTTTTCTTTTAAGTGTTGGAATATATGACAAAACATAAGCTTCTCAAACACCTTGGAAACACAGGGGAGTAGTGCAACTGGTCGGTAGTTTGACGGATCACATTTCGAACCCTTCTTATGTAATGGTACAACGTTCGCAAGCTTCCACTGATCGGGAAAGACACCCGTACGCAGAGATCTGTTAAATAGCCGAGATAATGGAGAAGCAATCGCATTAGCCCCAATAGTGAGTAGTCTGTTACTTATTTTGTCGCGTCCAGTAGCTTTATTGACGTTTAACTTGGATAATATATTGTATACCTCCTCTTCACTTACGACTTTGTCTGGGATAGAAGGGTAGGGGGACCTTGCTAATTCAGAATCGTCTAACATTATGTTTGCATCATTAACGCGAGTTTGTAATACAAAATAATCATTGAACGCCTCCGCTTGTTCCAAGTCGTCGCAGATTGTGTTACCTTTGTAAAGCAGGGGCATTGGAGTTTCTGTCTTCTTTAAATTTAGCTCGCGTTTGATGATGTTCCACCAATTGCGCGAACCACATGGTTCGCGTAGGAGACGATCTTCACTTTTCGCGGCATAAAGTGCCTTGCTTTTGCGGATTTCATTAACAATGTCATTGCGTAACCTTTTGTAAGAACCTAAGGCATCTGTTCGCGTCACATTTTGCATGAGTTTGTACAAACGATCGCGTTTTCTGATAAGACATTTGATGTGGTTAGTTATCCAAGGCTTTGATCCAGGACGAATAGTTGCCATGTAGTGCGGTATACAAAATTCTGCTGTTTTAAAAAAAATGTCAACCCATACAGTCGCAGCTTCGTTAACATTGGCCGCTAATAGGGCCGCCTCCCACGGAGCTCTATGCAGCAAACTAAGTAACAGCTCATAGTCGCCGTGCTTATAGTCCCAAACTTCTCTGGTATATGCCTGACTATTCTGAATGTTGATGTTCAACTTTCCTATAATAGGGACGTGATCACAATTGGGGTATTTAGAGAGCGTACAAGTTTGATCGAACATGCGAGGAATATTCGTACAAAGTAAATCGATACAGCTTTGTGAGTTGGTTCCGTAGCGCGTTGGTTCGTGTATCATTTGAGTTAGCTTATGCGACTCAAGAAAAGTCAGTAATGCTCGACCCGCGGCACACGTTTTGTCACCACCCCAGAAATTGCTGTGCCTAGCATTGAAGTCGCCCATGAGTATAACTCCATTGAGGTTCTTTTGGTGCGCCTGCTCGATAACGTCTGACAAATCTCGTACGAACTCACGAACGTGTCGAGTTTCGGGTCTATAACATATACACAACAAGATCCTTAGAGACTTGAGATGGAGTTCAAAACACATGATTTCGCTGTCGCTTGGTTCGATATCGGTTAAGCGATTGCAGTTTACGGACGATTTAACATAGGTTAGTAGTCCACCGTGTTGGTCGTTCACGCGGTCTCTACGAAACAGGCAGTATGAGGGGACTTCTAAACAACTGTCAGCAGTACTGTTACCAAGCCATGATTCTGATACTGATACTATGTCAAACTCGTTTGCTGACATGTCAGCCATGAGGTAGTCAAATTTAGTCACGTTGTTGTGTGCGCGTGCGCCAGCTGCAGCCAGCAGACTTCTGATATTGACATGGAACAAACATAGACGCTTTGATTCCCCAGGCCCCGGGTTATTGTGTATATCACCTGCTCTGCTCAGTAAATTACGCTTAATAAATGTGAGCCATATAAAATTCAGTGCCACTACCTGCCAAAAGAACAATTCGGCGCCGTAGCTTTTACTTAATCTGCATCCACGACATCTACAGTGGTAAAGACCAATGTTTATCCTGTGTATTTCAATACTCTGCATGAGGGTTTAATAGATGGATCAGGATGAAGTACCAAGTGAGCAGGGCGGCCATTCGCACTGGTGCGAACAATCGATCTTGCAGCGGCGCTGGCTGGCCAGCATTGAGAAGCCAGTGGCGAACGTGGGCCAAGGCGTAGATAGGTAAATGAGTTATTCTGACTGGAGCTCAGACAAATTACTGAAGGGAAGGAAAGAAAGAAAGAGGTTGAGGAAAGGAAGAAAGAAGGAGGTTTGCAACATGGCATGAAGAGTGGAAGTGTGATTGATCACAGAACGGTTGTGCAGCAAGCAGGCAAGAAACATTATGTACATTTCAGTCACAAGTTAATCAGGACAAACACTTGAAGAGGCATTGCGGGGACCAAGCCGTATTGCCCGGCACGAAATAAGACGTCTACGCGGCAAGACAAACCCGTGCAACGTTGAAATTAGGGGCAATTTGACGAAGAGACACATGTTCTCACGTGAAATATACAATTGGCCGCTTAAAAGCGCAATTCACGACACAGATTCCAGCGTGGAGGCAAGGCCGTACACAATAAACACATCATACACATGTAGCCAGTGACGGGTTTGCTCGCTTCTCGTTATTGCACGGGCGCGACTTTCGTCCACACAGTGAAGACGCTACTGATTACCACAGCTATAAATAAATTAGTTACATCAACAATGGACAAAACGGATATTAGAATATGTACATACGCTCGGATATACACATCACATGGCGTTATGAGACGGATTCAAAAGCCGCCTCCAGCTGGCGAAATCCTCGTTGGCCCAGCTGGGCCCGCTGGCCGTATGACGTCACGAAGACGGCTGTGTTGGTCATGTTGTGGCGTCTCATCAGGTAGCGTAAATGACGACCTGCTCCGTGGGCGCCGTCGTCCTGCCAGCCCTCGGTGATAGTCTCAGGTGATCCTTTACTTTCCAGACGGAAGACGGCGATGACATGCGATGCTTCTTGTCTCGCCGGGTCCAGGAGCAGGGATTTGTACGCTTTACGGACGTCATCGATGCTTTGGACTGGAATGCGCGAGGCGATAACGGACGAGCCGATGTCCGAGACAGCTTTCCCTTCTTGGATGTTTTTCTTATCCTTGAACAGAGACTCTCTTTCCTGAATGGTGGTATGTAGGATGTCTTGGGGTAGAGGTCGGGGGAGGGGGTCTCTTTGGAGCTCTCCGTTTACCCACAGTTTGTCCTTGATCATTTTAGATTTGATTACCGTACCTCCTGCTTTCTTCCTCATTTCCGCGATTTTTTCACCGTGTTTGCGCCTGCTTTCAAGAATATCCGTTGGGTATTGCGGGGTTATTCTCAGTGAGTCCTTCCCTTTCGTTAAAGATCTTCCGAAGGTTAATACTGTGTCAGCATCCCTTTGTGTGCAGAAGCGCACAACAATAGGTCGGGGGCGCCTTTGTTTGGAGGGGTCGTGGGGCGCGCCAAGGCGGTGGGCCCGGTCAATTTCTGGGCAGGAACTCCGGAATCCATTTTTCGATAAAAGCTCGGTTGCTATGGAGACACAGTTTTCCATCTTACCGGTTTGAGGTGATTCCGGAACATCGTGGATGAGGACATTGTGTCTCATTGATCGAAGCGTGATATCCTGTAGGAGAGTATGGAGTTCAGTAATCCGTTTGTCCTGGTTGATCACAACTCCTTTGAGTAAGGCTAGCTCTTTTCTCAAGTCTTGATTATCCTTTTTTAAGGTAGCGATACATCCAGAATTTTCTCCCACAGTTTCAATTGTTTGTGAAAGATTCTCGGCAATGTCTTCTTGGAGCACCGGCGACTCGAAGCTATTGCCTGCGAGGGTGGGCGGCGAGTCGTCACCAATGGCGGTTCCTTTGTTAGTGGCCGGCGAATCGCCTGAGTTATCGCCCATGTCGTCCATTGTTTGCATTGGGGGAGGCGTTTTTTGCAGTAAGTTTAGTTTCTTCCTCTCTTTTTCCCCACTGGATGTCATCGTTCGCTTCCTTGATGCTTTGGTAAGCCACTTATCCATATAGGCTCAGGTTTGGGGCACTTGTGACTGTATTCTAAGTAATTTTGTGGTTCTACTTGCCGCACAGAAAATTTATGCGTCAGCCATTATTGCGTGACCGGAAGGGCTGGCTGTTCTGGTGGGAGAGGGCGGGGCTGGTTGTTCTGGTGTGGGAGGGCGGGGCTGGCTGTTCTGGTGTGGGAGGGCGGGGCTGGTTGGTCTGGTGGGGGATGTCGGGGCTGGTTATTCTGGTGTGGGAGGGCGGGGCTGGTTGTTCTGGTGGGGAGGGCGGGGCTGGTTGTTCTGGTGTGGGAGGGCGGGGCTGGTTGTTCTGGTGGGGAAGGGCGGGGCTGGCTGTTCTGGTGTGAGAGGGCGGGGCAGGCTGTTCTGGTGGGGGTGGGCGGGGCTGGTTGTTCTGGTGGGGGATGTCGGGGATGGCTGTTCTGGTTGGGGAGGGCGGGGCTGGCTGTTCTGGTGTGGGAGGGCGGGGCTGGTTGTTCTGGTGTGGGATGGCGGGGCTGGCTGTTCTGGTGGGGGAGGGCGCGGCTGGCTGTTCTGGTGGGGGAGGGCGGGGCTGGTTGTTCTGGTGTGGGAAGGCGGGGCTGGCTGTTCTGGTGGGGGAGGGCGGGGCTGGTTGTTCTGGTGGGGGATGTCGGGGATGGCTGTTCTGGTGGGGGAGGGCGGGGCTGGCTGTTCTGGTGTGGGAGGGCGGGGCTGGTTGTTCTGGTGGGGGAGGGCGGGGCTGGTTGTTCTGGTGGGGGAGGGCGGGTCTGGCTGTTCTGGTGGGGGAGGGCGGGGCTGGCTGTTCTGGTGTGGGAGGGCGGGGCTGGTTGTTCTGGTGGGGGAGGGCGGGGCTGGCTGTTCTAGTGTGAGAGGGCGGGGCTGGCTGTTCTGGTGGGGGAGGGCGGGGATGGCTGTTCTGGTGGGGGAGGGCGGGGCTGGTTGTTCTGGTGGGGGCGGGCGGGGCAGGCTGTTCTGGTGGGGGAGGGCGGGGCTGGCTGTTCTGGTGGGGGAGGGCGGGGCTGGTTGTTCTGGTGTGGGATGGCGGGGCTGGCTGTTCTGGTGGGGGAGGGCGGGGCTGGCTGTTCTGGTGGGGGAGGACGGGGCTGGTTGTTCTGGTGGGAGAGGGCGGGGCTGGTTGTTCTGGTGTGGAAGGGCGGGGCTGGTTGTTCTGGTGGGGGAGGGCGGGGCTGGTTGTTCTGGTGGGAGAGGGCGGGGCTGGTTGTTCTGGTGTGGGAGGGCGGGGCTGGTTGTTCTGGTGGGGGATGTCGGGGCTGGTTGTTCTGGTGTGGGAGGGCGGGGATGGTTGTTCTGGTGGGGAGGGAGGGGCTGGTTGTTCTGGTGTGGGAGGGCGGGGCTGGTTGTTCTGGTGGGGAAAGGCGGGGCTGGCTGTTCTGGTGGGGGAGGGCGGGGCTGGCTGTTCTGGTGTGAGAGGGCGGGGCAGGCTGTTCTGGTGGGGGAGGGCGGGGCTGGATGTTCTGATGGGGAAGGGCGGGGCTGGTTGTTCTGTTGGGGGAGAGCGGGGATGGTTGTTCTGGTGGGGGAGGACGGGGCTGGCTGTTCTGGTGGAGGAGGGCGGGGCTCTCTGTTCTGGTGGGGAAGGGCGGGGCTGGTTGTTCTGTTGGGGGAGGGCGGGGAAGGTTGTTCTGGTGGGGGAGGGCTGGGCTGGCTGTTCTGGTGGGGGAAGGCGGGGCTGGCTGTTTTGGTGTGGGAGGGCGGGGCAGGCTGTTCTGGTGGGGGAGGGCGGGGCTGGCTGTTCTGGTGGGGGAGGGCGGGCCTGGCTGTTCTGGTGGGGAAGGGCGGGGCTGGTTGTTCTGGTGGGGGAGGGCGGGGCTGGCTGTTCTGGTGGGGATGGGCGGGGCTGGCTGTTATGGTGGGGAAGGGCGGTGCTGGTTGTTCTGTTGGGGGAGGGCGGGGATGGTTGTTCTGGTGGGGGAGGGCGGGGCTGGCTGTTCTGGTGGGGGAGGGCGGGGCTGGCTGTTCTGGTGGGGAAGGGCGGGGCTGGTTGTTCTGGTGGGGGAGGGAGGGGCTGGCTGTTCTGGTGGGAGAGGGCGGGGCTGGCTGTTCTGGTGGGGGAGGGCGGGACTGGTTGTTCTGGTGGGGGATGTCGGGGATGGCTGTTCTGGTTGGGGATGGCGGGGCTGGCTGTTCTGGTGTGGGATGGCGGGGCTGGTTGTTCTGGTGTGGGAGGGCGGGGCTGGCTGTTCTGGTGGGGGAGCGCGGGGCTGGCTGTTCCGGTGGGGGAGGGCGGGGCTGGTTGTTCTGGTGTGGGAGGGCGGGGCTGGCTGTTCTGGTGGGGGAGGGCGGGGATGGTTGTTCTGGTGTGGGAGGGCGGGGCTGGTTGTTCTGGTGGGGGAGGGCGGGGCTGGCTGTTCTGGTGTGGGAGGGCGGGGCTGGTTGTTCTGGTGGGGAGGGCGAGGCTGGTTGTTCTGGTGTGGGAGGGCGGGGCTGGCTGTTCTGGTGGGGAAGGGCGGGGCTGGCTGTTGTGGTGTGGGAGGGCGGGGCTGGTTGTTCTGGTGGGGGAGGGCGGGGCTGGCTGTTCTGGTGGGAGAGGGCGGGGCTGGTTGTTCTGGTGTGGGAGGGCGGGGCTGGCTGTTCTGGTGTGGGAGGGCGGGGCTGGTTGGTCTGGTGGGGGATGTCGGGGCTGGTTATTCTGGTGTGGGAGGGCGGGGCTGGTTGTTCTGGTGGGGAGGGCGGGGCTGGTTGTTCTGGTGTGGGAGGGCGGGGCTGGTTGTTCTGGTGGGGAAGGGCGGGGCTGGCTGTTCTGGTGTGAGAGGGCGGGGCAGGCTGTTCTGGTGGGGGTGGGCGGGGCTGGTTGTTCTGGTGGGGGATGTCGGGGATGGCTGTTCTGGTTGGGGAGGGCGGGGCTGGCTGTTCTGGTGTGGGAGGGCGGGGCTGGTTGTTCTGGTGTGGGATGGCGGGGCTGGCTGTTCTGGTGGGGGAGGGCGCGGCTGGCTGTTCTGGTGGGGGAGGGCGGGGCTGGTTGTTCTGGTGTGGGAAGGCGGGGCTGGCTGTTCTGGTGGGGGAGGGCGGGGCTGGTTGTTCTGGTGGGGGATGTCGGGGATGGCTGTTCTGGTGGGGGAGGGCGGGGCTGGCTGTTCTGGTGTGGGAGGGCGGGGCTGGTTGTTCTGGTGGGGGAGGGCGGGGCTGGTTGTTCTGGTGGGGGAGGGCGGGTCTGGCTGTTCTGGTGGGGGAGGGCGGGGCTGGCTGTTCTGGTGTGGGAGGGCGGGGCTGGTTGTTCTGGTGGGGGAGGGCGGGGCTGGCTGTTCTAGTGTGAGAGGGCGGGGCTGGCTGTTCTGGTGGGGGAGGGCGGGGATGGCTGTTCTGGTGGGGGAGGGCGGGGCTGGTTGTTCTGGTGGGGGCGGGCGGGGCAGGCTGTTCTGGTGGGGGAGGGCGGGGCTGGCTGTTCTGGTGGGGGAGGGCGGGGCTGGTTGTTCTGGTGTGGGATGGCGGGGCTGGCTGTTCTGGTGGGGGAGGGCGGGGCTGGCTGTTCTGGTGTGGGAGGGCGGGGCTGGTTGTTGTGGTGCGGGAGGGCGGGGCTGGCTGTTCTGGTGGGGGAGGGCAGGGCTGGTTGTTCTGGTGTGGGAGGGCGGGGCTGGCTGTTCTGGTGGGGGAGGGCGGGGCTGGATGTTTTGGTGGGGGAAGGCGGGGCTGGCTGTTCTGGTGGGGGAGGGCGGGGCTGGTTGTTCTGTTGGGGGAAGGCGGGGATGGTTGTTCTGGTGGGGGAGGGTGGGGCTGGTTGTTCTGGTGGGGGAGGGCGGGGCTGGCTGTTCTGGTGGGGGAGGGCGGGGCTGGATGTTTTGGTGGGGGAGGGCGGGGCTGGCTGTTCTGGTGGGGGAGGGCGGGGCTGGTTGTACTGTTGGGGGAAGGCGGGGATGGTTGTTCTGGTGGGGGAGGGTGGGGCTGGTTGTTCTGTTGGGGGAGGGCGGGGCTGGCTGTTCTGGTGGGGGAGGGCGGGGCTGGTTGTTCTGGTGGGGGAGGGCGGGGCTGTTTGTTCCGGTGGGGGAGGGCGGGAATGACTGTTCTGGTGGGGGAGGGCGGGGCTGGCTGTTCTGGTGGGGGACGGCGGGGCTGGCTGTTCTGGTGGGAGAGGGCGGGGCTGGCTGTTCTGGTGGGGGATGTCGGGGCTGGTTGTTCTGGTGGGGGAGGGCGGGGCTGGCTGTTCTGGTTGGGGAGGGCGGGGCTGGCTGTTCTGGTGGGGGCGGGCGGGGTTGGCTGTTCTCGTGGGGGAGGGCGGGGATGGCTGTTCTGGTTGGGGAGGGCGGGGCTGGCTGTTCTGGTGGGGGAGGGCGGGGCTGGCTGTTCTGGTGGGGGAGGGCGGGGCTGGTTGTTCTGGTGGGGGAGGGCGCGGCTGGCTGTTCTGTAGGGGGAGGGCGGGGCTGGTTGTTCTGGTGTGGGAGGGCGGGGCTGGCTGTTCTGGTGGGGGAGGGCGGGGCTGGCTGTTCTGGTGAGGGAGGGCGGGGCTGGCTGTTCTGGTGGGGGATGTCGGGGCTGGTTGTTCTGGTGGGGGAGGGCGGGGCTGGCTGTTCTGGTGGGGGAGGGCGGGGCTGGCTGTTCTGGTGGGGGAGGGCGGGTGTTGGCTGTTCTGGTGGGGGAGGGCGGGGATGGCTGTTCTGGTTGGGGAGGGCGGGGCTGGCTGTTCTGGTGGGGGAGGGCGGGGCTGGCTGTTCTGGTGGGGGAGGGCGGGGCTGGTTGTTCTGGTGTGGGAGGACGGGGCTGGCTGTTTTGGTGGGGGAGGGCGGGGCTGGTTGTTCTGGTGTGGGAGGGCGGGGCTGGCTGTTCTGGTGGGGGAGGGCGGGGCTGGTTGTTCTGGTGGGGGAGGGCGAGGCTGGCTGTTTTGGTGGGGGAGGGCGGGGCTGGCTGTTCTGTCGTGGGAGGGCGGGGCTGGTTGTTCTGGTGGGGGGGGGGGGCGGCCTGGCTGTTCTGCTGTGGGAGGGCGAGGCAGGCTGTTCTGGTGGGGGAGGGCGGGGCTGGTTGTTCTGTTGGGGGAGGGCGGGGCTGGTTGTTCTGGTGGGGGAGGGCGGGGCTGGCTGTTCTGGTGTGGGAGGGCGTGGCTAGTTTTTCTGGTGTGGGACGGCGGGGCTGGTTGTTCTGGTGGGGGAGGACGAGGCTGGTTGTTCTGGTGGGGGAGGGCGGGCCTGGCGGTTCGGGTGGGGGATGGCGGGGCTGGCTGTTCTGGTGGGGGAGGGCGGGGCTGGTTGTTCTGGTGGGGGAGGGCGGGGCTGGCTGTTCTGGTGGCGGAGGGCGGGGCTGGCTGTTCTGGTGGGGGAGGGCGGGGCTGGTTGTTCTGGTGAGGGAGGGGAGGGGGGGCTGGTTGTTCTGGTGGGGGAGGACGAGGCTGGTTGTTCTGGTGGGGGAGGGCGGGGCTGGCGGTTCGGGTTGGGTAGGGCGGGGCTGGCTGTTCTGGTGGGGGAGGGCGGGGCTGGTTGTTCTGGTGTGGGAGGGCGGGGCTGGCTGTTCTGGTGGGGGAGGGCGGGGCTGGCTGTTCTGGTGTGGGAAGGCGGGGCTGGTTGTTCTGGTGGGGGAGGACGAGGCTGGTTGTTCTGGTGGGGGAGGGCGGGGCTGGCGGTTCGGGTGGGGGAGGGCGCGGCTGGCTGTTCTGGTGGGGGAGGGCGGGGCTGGTTGTTCTGGTGTGGGAGGGCGGGGCTGGCTGTTCTGGTGTGGGAGGGCGGGGCTGGCTGTTCTGGTGTGGGAAGGCGGGGCTGGTTGTTCTGGTGGGGGAGGACGAGGCTGGTTGTTTTGGTGGGGGAGGGCGGGGCTGGTTGTTCTGATGGGGGAGGGCGGGGCTGGCTGTTCGGGTGGGGGAGGGTGGGGCTGGCGGTTCGGGTGGGGGAGGGCGGGGCTGGTTGTTCTGGTGGGGGAGAGCAGGGCAGGCTCTTCTGGTGTGGGAAGGCGGGGCTGGTTGTTCTGGTGGGGGAGGACGAGGCTGGTTGTTCTGGTGGGGGAGGGCGGGGCTGGCGGTTCGGGTGGGGGAGGGCGCGGCTGGCTGTTCTGGTGGGGGAGGGCGGGGCTGGTTGTTCTGGTGTGGGAGGGCGGGGCTGGCTGTTCTGGTGTGGGAGGGCGGGGCTGGCTGTTCTGGTGTGGGAAGGCGGGGCTGGTTGTTCTGGTGGGGGAGGACGAGGCTGGTTGTTCTGGTGGGGGAGGGCGAGGCTGGTTGTTCTGGTGGGAGAAGGGTGGGGGGCTGGTTGTTCTGGTATGGGAGGGCGGGGCTGGTTGTTCTGATGGGGGAGGGCGGGGCTGGCTGTTCGGGTGGGGGAGGGTGGGGCTGGTTGTTCTGGTGTGGGAGGGCGGGGCTGGTTGTTCTGGTGGGGGAGGGCGGGGCTGGTTGTTCTGGTGTGGGAGGTCGGGGCTGGCTGTTCTGTTGGGGGAGGGCGATGCTGGTTGTTCTGGTGGGGGAGGGCGGGGCTGGCTGTTGTGGTGGGAGAGGGTGGGGCTGGTTGTTCTGGTGGGGGAGGGCGGGGCTGGTTGTTCTGGTGTGGGAGGTCGGGGCTGGCTGTTCTGTTGGGGGAGGGCGATGCTGGTTGTTCTGGTGGGGGAGGGCGGGGCTGGCTGTTCTGGTGGGGGAGGGCGAGGCTGGTTGTTCTGATGGGGGAGGGCGGGGCTGGTTGTTCTGGTGGGGGAGGGCGGGGCTGGCTGTTTTGGTGGGGGAGGGTGGGGCTGGCTGTTCGGGTGGGGGAGGGTGGGGCTGGCGGTCCGGGTGGGGGAGGGCGGGGCTGGTTGTTCTGGTGGGGGAGGGCAGGGCAGGTTGTTCTGGTGGGGGAGGGCGGGGCTGGCTGTTGTGGTGGCGGAGGGTGGGGCTGTTTGTTCTGGTGTGGGAGGGCGGGGCTGGCTGTTGTGGTGGGAGAGGGTGGGGCTGGTTGTTCTGGTGGGGGAGGGCGGGGCTGGTTGTTCTGGTGGGGGAGGGCGGGGCTGGCTGTTTTGGTGGGGGAGGGCGGGGCTGGCTGTTCTGTCGTGGGAGGGCGGGGCTGGTTGTTCTGGTGTGGGAGGGCGGGGCTGGCTGTTGTGGTGGGAGAGGGTGGGGCTGGTTGTTCTGGTGGGGGAGGGCGGGGCTGGTTGTTCTGGTGTGGGAGGTCGGGGCTGGCTGTTCTGTTGGGGCAGGGCGATGCTGGTTGTTCTGGTGTGGGAGGGCGGGGCTGGCTGTTGTGGTGGGAGAGGGCGGGGCTGGTTGTTCTGGTGGGGGAGGGCGGGGCTGGTTGTTCTGGTGTGGGAGGTCGGGGCTGGCTGTTCTGTTGGGGGAGGGCGAGGCTGGTTGTTCTGGTGTGGGAGGGCGGGGCTGGCTGTTCTGGTGTGGGAGGGCGGGGCTGGTTGTTCTGGTGGGGGAGGACGGGGCTGGCTCACACGACTAGATCGCCCATTGAGTTTACAGCTATATGGGGCCAGCGAGGGACACGGAGGCGACGGAAGGCAGAAGGCAGTCAGTGGACGACTGCGCGGCGGCAGCGAGCAGTCGAGGAACAGATAGATCTACAACTGTAAAAATCTCCGACGGCAGAGGTCGCCACATTAACACCTCGTACAGGGACGCTAGTCTCACTTCCGCCCGACTAAAAGCAGAAAAATACCGCTATTATCGCCCAGTGCAGCGAGAGGGCGCACGTGGCCTATTTTATTTACGATCTCTTCCTTTCCGAGCCTTATTCGCCGTCCCAAATTCGGGAGGAAGGAGACAGAGAGAGAGAGAGAGACAGTCAGAGGTGGAGAGGGGACCATGGACCCACCCACCCACTCTACGCGCCGCATTGGATAGGGTGATGGCTACCGTTGCCATCCGCTAATGAGCACTAATCGAATTATGTGAAAGCGAGGCTGTTATTGGATTAAGCGTGACTGCTGGTCGGCATACTGCGACCTCTGACGGTGGTGAGTCGTACCACGGCCTAGGGATCGAGGGACTGAAACCGCCTCAGCCAATCGCGGACCAGGGGGGGACGGCTGCAACCATTCTCTCAACGGCAAGTCGTGACCGACAGCGCCAATAGATAAACCCGTCATTGGTTATAACGTATGGGGCGGGGAGAGGGTCTGCAGTCTGAATGGAGCTCTGACTTGACTTGACTGACTGACTGACTGAGCGCCCGCGGCCACAACACGCAAGGCGCCGGTAACTCTGCTGTCGACAGCGACCCGGCCAGTTCCACCGCGACACCTGCACCGCACCCAGGTGGCCACCGATAGGATTCTCTCTCCCTTTTTCTTGTTTATCCCCTGCCCGCCCCCTATCGGTTTTTTCATCACTCACCCGGCCACAAGATCAACGGGTAAGCAAAAACGCGAATGAAAAGTAGTCCTACCGAAGACATTGTGCATTGTTATAGAGCCCCACTGATTCAAAGGGCCGACAACACAGCGGGACAGATAGCAGACGACCGGTGGCGGCGTTTGGCGCGAAGCGGAGAATGGACCGCAGATGGTGCTTTCTGCAGCGGGGATACTCGTCTAGGCGCGTCACGAATGGGGTCGCAGACAGCTAGGATACATTGAAGAAAGCCCTCGCCCTCGCCCTCACCCCTGCCGCCCTCCCAAGGCTATCGCGCCCAGGCCTTGTCCCGCCCTCCCTCTCACTCCTCCCCCCACCGTAGTCGCAGCCCTTCGTGCCACCACGGCACGCCTTTCATTTGCGGGACTAATTCGACAGAAGAGGACGTCGGCAGGTAAGTGCAATGTCTTTGTAACCAGACGGGGCCTGCCAGCTCAGCTGTTGTTGTCATACCGCGGTGGGGCCAGTGAAAGGTGAAGAATGATGATGGCGGTGTTGGGTAGCAGACCACTTCCGTGTAGCCACAATGCCCCTTGATGAGGTGTCAGGAATGACCGACTCGTTTGATGTATATGTAACTAACGAGCAACAAAAAATACTATATACTATATAGGTAAAAAAGCCACCGCTTTTCATGGATTTCGGCAAGCTAATTCGCCTGTGAAAAATGTACGACATTGGCAAAAAACGTTGTGCTTCTCGTAGACAGCTGATTTATCAATAGATTATATAGATCTGTGTGAAGACATCATTTTGCACGCGATGGTGTTTTGCGCCACCTTTGTGTGCACATGGCATGGGCACCATTATGTATAACATATAGGTTGACAATGTGGTCAGGTATAACTACAAGTTATGTAGCATTTAGTTTCGGTCAGTCATTTGGTGTCTTTGGTTATAATGGCAGGTCTCCGCCCATCCACTGCCGCCAAGGTGTCCTCTGGTCGGCGGAGGTCCTTTGATGTGCTTTCGTGTCATCTGGTCGGCAGAGGTCCTCTGGTGTCCTTGGTGTCCTCTGGTGTGCTCTGGTTGACATAGATCCTCAGATGTCCTCTGGTGTTCTATGGGGTCATCTGACGTCCTCTGGTCTGCTGGTGTCCGCTGGTCGGCAGGGCTCCTCTGGTGTCCTCTGGTGTCCTCTGGTGTCCCCTGGTGTCCTCGGGTGTCCTCTGGTATCCTATTGGGTCCTCTGATGTCCTTTGGTATCATCTTTTGTCCTTTGGCGTCCTCTGGTTTTTCTTTGGTGTTTTCTGGTGTCCTCTGGTGTCCCCTGGTGTCCTCTGGTGTCCTCTGGTATCATATTGTGTCCTTTGGCGTCCTCTGGTGTTTGCTGGTGTTTTCGGCACAGGTCCTCTGGTGTCCTCCCGTGTCTTTTTGTGTCCTCTGGTCGGCCGAGGTCCTTTGGTGTCTTTTGGTGTCCTCCGGTGTCCTCTGATGTTCTCTGGTGTCTTTTGTTGTCTTCTGAAGTTCTCTAGTGTCCTCTGGTGTCCTCCGATGTTCTCTGGTGTCCTCTGGTGTCCTCTGATGTTCTCTGGTGTCCTCTGGTGTCCTCCGATGTTCTCTGGTGTCCTCTGGTGTCCTCTGATGTTCTCTGGTGTCCTCTGGTGTCCTCTGATGTTCTCTGGTGTCCTCTGGTGTCCTCTGATGTTCTCCGGTGTCTTCTGATGTTCTCTGGTGTCCTCTGGTGTCCCACGATGTTCTCTGGTGTCCTCTGGTGTCTTCTGATGTTCTCTGGTGTCCTCTCTTGTCCTCTGGTGTCCTCTGGTCGGCAGAGGTCCTCTGGTGTCCTCTGGTGTCCTCTGGTCGGCAGAGGTCCTCTGGTGTCCTCTGGTGTCCTCTGATCAACAGAGATCCTTTTTGCGAAATCCGCGGTGGATTAGCCACTAGAGGATATAATGGTAGTGATAGAGCGTTGAATAAGAGTTTTTAGCCTGAGTAATAGAGCGTTTAATGACAGTTGCGGCCTGGGTAATAGAGCGTTTAATGGCAGTTGCGGCCTGGGTAATAGAGCGTTTAATGGCAGTTGTGGCCTGGGTAATAGAGCGGTTCCTGACTGTGGCGGCCTGGGTAATAGAGCGTTTAATGACAGTTGCGGCCTGAGTAATAGAGCGTTTAATGACAGTTGCGGCCTGGGTAATAGAGCGTTTAATGGCAGTTGTGGCCTGGGTACTAAAGCGTTTCCTGACTGTGGCGGCCTGGGTAATAGCGCGTTTAATGACAGTTGCGGCCTGGGTAATAGAGCGTTTAATAACAATTGCGGCCTGGGTAATAGAGCGTTTAATGACAGTTTCGGCCGGGTAATAGAGCGTTTAAGGACAGTTGCGGCCTGAGTAATACAGCGTTTAATGACAGTTGCGGCCTGGGAATAGAGCGTTTAATGACAGTTGTGGCCTGGGTACTAAAGCGTTTCCTGACTGTGGCGGCCTGGGTAATAAAGCGTTTAATGACAGCTGCGGCCTGGGTAATAGAGCGTTAAAGGACAGTTGCGGCCTGAGTAATACAGCGTTTAATGACAGTTGTGGCCTGGGAATAGAGCGTTTAATGACAGTTGCGGCCTTGGCAATAGAACGTTTAATGACAGTTGCGGCCTGGGTAATAGAGCGTTTAATGACAGTTGTGGCCTGGATAGTAGAGCGTTTCATGAGAACTATGACTTGGGCAATGGAGCGCTTCATGAAAACTGTGGCTTAGGTAATAGAGCGTTTAGTGACGGCTGTGACCTGGCAAAGAGAATCTTTAATGACAGTTGTGGCTTGGTTCGTACAACACCTGATGACAGATGTGGCATGGTTAACTTGTAGAGCCTTTTATGTCAGCACTGTCCGATGACCTAACTTGTAGAGCCTTTAATGTCATTAGTGCGCGGTGACCTGACTTGTCAAGCCTTTGATGTCAGCATTGCCCGGTGGCTTAACTTGTAGAGCCCTTTATGTCAACAGAGTCCGGTGGCCTGACATGTAGAGCCTTTAACGTCAGCAGTGTCCGGTGGCCTAACTTGTAGAGCCTTCATTGTCAACAGTGCCCTGTTTTGTAGAGCCTTTAATGTCAACAGTGCCCAGTGGCCTATCTTGTAAAGCCCTTACTGTCAGCAGTGCCCTGTGGCCTAACTTGTAGAGCCTTTAATGTCAACAGTGCCCAGTGGCCTAACTTGCAGAGCCTTTACTGTCAGCAGAGCCCGGTGGCCTGACTGGTAGGGCCTTTAATGTCACCGATGCCCGGTGGCCTGACTTGTAGAGCCTTTGATGTCAGCAGAGCCTGGTGACCTGACTTATATGGCCTTTAATGTCAGCAGTGCCCCGGTGGCCTAACCTGTAGAACCTTTAACGTCAGCAGCGCCCCGGCTGACTATCGCGCTAAGCGCCTGATACAGGTTTGTATCCCACTGCTTTGTCCCTCGTGGCCTAGTCAGTAAAGCGTCTTTCCTGTGGACGGACACGGGCGGGTGAGCGATAAATGGGGCGTGTGTCGGAGGCGCCCTCTTCTCACGGAGACCGAACTCCACATATTAATAGAGCGGAGCGATGCCGCGTTATTTTTATTACAGATTAGGGAGGCATATCCCGCCAGAGCGCGTCTTCCTTCGTCCTTCATCCGTTCATAATTGCCACTACATGACCGCGCGTTAAAACAAGCATGAGAACTAATCTCAGGCAACGTAATTCGCCACCCTCTCGATTTCAATGAGCTGGAAGATTGGATATTTACGCGGTTATTGCCAGCTGCCGCCCAGCCACGGACATCTTTCCCGCGCAGCCGAATCCACTTACATGGAGTCTTTACTACTTATACGACAACCCAGATGTGCCGACGGAAAGACAGATACGTCATTCCGTGGCCAAATGTGGCTGAACCAACGTCTATAACTGAGAGGGGAGCCCGGGGGTTGGTTGTGGTTTGTTTCAAGGCAATTACCGCCAAGGAAGACGCCTCAATTGGCTGCTTTTACCGGTCGTAAAGCTACAGTTCCTTGCGTTCGTTTCGCACCGCTTGTGCTAGGCATTCCTTTGAATGTTTATTGCGCTGTATACGTCCCTAGTTTTTTGTTTTAGAAAATGTATTTCAACCGTTAAAATAGCGGAGTGACCATAACTGTGCCCCCATCTGGAAATGGTACTTTGTTTTTATTGCTTATCTGTATGCATATTAGCTGTCTTGAATTGTCCATCTATCCCCTAACGATGGATTCTCCATAAATCATCTTGTGCAGAAATGTGGCATGTGACTGTGTATAGTCGGAGGATGGACAAATCCGTTATGTCTCAAGACATTTACTTGTGGTGATGTGTCGGCTGACCAGCCAGAAAATGCACTCATTCTATCTCTAAATTTCCTTCTAGTTCAACATACGACAGAGAAGAAGTTATGTTCTGGTCTAGATCGTGATTTAATCATCGATTTTAAACATGGAAATAACGTTTACGTCATCCGTTTAGTGATATGCGCTTTCCCTATCGGCTTGATACTGAAATACGTCGTCGGCCGCACATGTGCAGTGCCAGGGCGACCTCTGGCGGGTGCAGACTTACCGGCGCCACTGAAAAGGCCACCAATACCCGGATGTTGTGTGCCACGTCCGCCGGAACAACATCGGCGAGGTCTCGTGCGTAAATAACGGCGCCCGGGATCTCGCGACGTGTCTCGCCGAGGCTCACTCTCGCGATAGGGGGCGCTCAATAAGGAAAGGGTCAAGGTGCCAAGTGGGAATAGCCTCTGGGAGAGCCGGCGCGGTTATAAACGACCATCTGCTTCGGAGGTCAGAGGGACAGGTCCGCCATGTTTTGATTGGGACCACGGGACGCCTGTCTACGTAAAGCTAGACTTGGGGTTTCGTACATGTACTGCAGTTCGCGATATGGGCTGAGGCAGATGCACAATAGTACATATAAACATGTGGGTTGCGTAATAAACGGCGGCAAAAAGTGTACCATCGATAACTCTATAATAAAAATGGATATTGGGATATTTATATACGTACGTGTCATGTAATATAGTTTATATGACACGTGACAACATCTGGCTGAGAAATATTTTTTTTAATTGTTTTAAAGCAATATACTTACATTCGCCATCTTAGAGTTTTTACAATTTAGAATCAAGACTAAAATTATCTCAAAATTGATGATGCATATGTTTTAGATCTCTTTGAGTCTGTAAAACAAACATTTCAACATAAAACTGCACGGTTTATTTATATCGCGCGCGGACGCGATAGCGAGCCGCGGTCAACATCACACACAAAATAGCGAACTGCAAACAGGCGCGCAGGGATATAAAGCCGGCCACCAACTTCTGCTCCGTTGACCAAAATGCTTCTCTTCGGATAGCCCGCAGGTTTTCAGGATTTAAATTCAAGACAGAATGTACTTATTTGACATGGAGATACAAAACATTACGGAATATATTGCTTTAAGCGAATATTCTTTTTGGGTGTTTATTTTATGTTTCCCTAATTATTATGGCATACGTGTGTAGAAAGAGTTGACGTTAATGTCTCACATTCTTGGAATGCCGAAACCGTAATCTGCCAAATGCATAACCTTCACTAACAATATATTGTATAATATATATCCTCTGGCAATATTGTCATTATCAAAGACATTCACTCGTTATTATTTACTGAAAAAATTAAATATGATTGTTTAGTGCTTCTTTATTGTAACAAACTGGGTGCGTAACAATCGAAATACCCATAATCCCCTCGGCAGTGAAGATCATGCCGTTATTCTGAGAGTTAAGTCAGACACAAGGCACTTTCGTGATACAATATGCACAAGTGAAAGGTCACCAGTTACTTTTAAATAGTGCGCGCCTTTGTACTTTGCTCAGCTGTATAGAAGAGTTTTTGTGCAGAAAATGAGTGATCACTTGTTGTACTTGTACTTGTACAAATGACGCCTCGGGGCACGTGTTTAAATAACGCATGCGTATAACGCTGAAGCCTTTCAGAGAGGGTCGCGGCTGACATGCTGACATTCTGGGGGGAAAGCTAGATCTCCGAACAGATCGGAGCACGCTGGGACATCGTTGGCGGCGTCTCTATGTAAGAAACATACATAATAGATTAAAGCCAGTATCGTTTATTTTTGTACCCAAGAGCAGACATCAAAAAGGAAAGGGAGCGGGTGTTATTCATAAAAAAAAGAGTTACCGAAAACGCTCCACTAGTCGTCTTTCCACCATGACACGGGGCTCGGTCGGTAATGGGCGCGGTCTGGTGATGAATTAATAAAGTATCCCCCCTGTTGGCCCCGCGCAAAGGATACTGGGAGTGGCGACTGTTCCGTATGGGGGGCGAGCATGAATATTGCATGAGAATCGATACTGGGCGCACACCGGGACAGAAGGGGTGGTGGTGGGGGGGGGGGAGGGTGGGGGAGGGCTGAGGGGGAGCTAATTGCCGGAGACCAGGTTTATACATAGAGGCAGACGTTCACCCAACCGATATACAGGCGGGCGGGTGGGCGTGTACTGCTTGTACCAGCCGTAATCTCTCTCGAGACGGACCCATGTACGTCCTTGCCAGATGGCCGAGGGAGGAGTGGTCGGAGATCTTCTTCGATCAATCAAAACATGCTTTCTTTCTGCCCATTTTGTCGCAACGTATCCGATCAGGCCCACCCACAGATTTCGCCAACAGGGATCGGGTGGGGCGGATAATAGGGCGTTGGGAAGGGGGAAGGGGCAGGTGTAAAGGTCATGGGGTACCGCCCCCGATAGGAATGGGGTTATTGAGTACAGTTGCCGCATGTATAGACACCTTGGAGAAGTCTTAGCGTCCAATCGAGTCGTTCACCCCTCTCAAACTGTGTTGATTCGCGTGTGTTGATTCGAAGACAAATGTTCATTCATATTTGTGAACAACTGTATTTGTCATCGATGGAATAATAATTAATCACAATTGACGGTTATCAGTCACATACCGCTACATGATGTTCACTAAGCCTATGGTTTCATCCCGCGCGGTTTTTCCTTGGTGAATGGTACCTTCACACATCGGAAGCTGCCCCAATAGCTATATTGATACAGTTCCCGATGTCCTAGCGGTCGGCATTGCACAGTTTGCACTTATTTCTACATTATTGCAGGTAGAAACTGTGCTTTTATTCGAAGCAGTGGTGAATCCTTTCACGACGTGGAAGCCCGTTTTGTTCTACTCATTCTTAAGGCTACCCCCCCTTATAACCCCGGCGGCCGCCTCAATAGCTCAGTGGGTTAGAGCGTTCGCCTTGAGTGCTCTGGCCACCTGAGAGCCTAACGGCACTTGGATCCGTGGTTCGCGCCCCGCTGTGGCCATGTCTATGTGGTCGCAGGATAAAGATTCCATGTCTTTGTTCGCAAAGAGTAGGGGGGTTAACCCCGGGGACATGGCGCCCCTCTCCCTTCCTTCTCCCATTGACGCGATATGACCAAAAGTGGTTAAAGCGTCCTGAATATACAGCCAACCAACCTTAAAACCCGTACAGTCTTGGTGGAGAGGATGTGTGCTCCATTGCCAACTAACAGGTTGCAGGTTTGAATACCACCTGTGATTGGGCGGGCGGGGGGGAGGGGGCGGGGGGGGGGAGTGGGGAGTTCATCCTTTCCGCGACCTTCTTTAGCCCATGTGTGCGCAAGGATGGCAAAAACCACCAATCTATCCATTCCATTCTGCCCACCTCCGTTTCGAAATGGCGCCAGTTCTAACGGTCGAAAGAAGTGCGTTATTGTGTTCATTCCAACGAGACAAAACGGCAGGAACGGATAACATGCACGTGGCGGGAGAGCGATGGAGGGAGGGAGGAAGGGGGGAGGGAGGGGGAGGGGATGGAGAGATTGGGCGGGGGAAGGTAGTGGGTAATGGTAGAAGGCAAAACTAACGCTTGCATTTCCCAACGCCGGCAGTATTGATAGTCATTCGAACACGTCGACCCTTTTACATTATTCGTGAGATTTACGACTGTTTCCAAAGTATTAACTCTTTTTACGCGATGCGTGAGATGGCGGTTATTTCCTAGTTTTAACCCTCTGGCATGCGCGTAAAGCGCTCTGCGCAAATATGTCGGCCACCTGACTTAATTGGAAGCAAAACGCTCTCCGTGACGGCGACATCGACATTCAGCGCGCGGGAGTTAATATTTTAACCCTTTTAATACTAAGTTGTCACCCAAGGGTGATACGGGGCAGTCTCCGAACGACAGGGGGCGCTGGCGAAGCCTCTCTCTCTCTTTCTTGATGCCTCTGTCTACCTGTCTCTTCTTTCGTTCTCTTTTGATGCCTCTCTTTATCTCCGTCTCTTCTCTCACTCTCTTTGTCACTGTCTACTCCTCCTCTCTGATTTTCTCTCAGCCTCTCGCTCTCTCAGCCTCTCACTCTCTCAGCCTCTCGCTCTCTCAGCCTCTCGCTCTCTCTGTCTCTTTGTCCTGTGTCCCTTTCTTTGTCTTTCCCTCTTTCTCTTTGTCTTTTTCTCTCCCTGTCTCTCTTTCTATCTCTCTCGATCTCTGTCTGTCTTTCTCTCTCTTTTTGTCCTTTTCTCTTCCTGTCTCTCTCCACCCTCTTCCACCCTCTCTGTGTGTGTGTGTGTGTCTCTCTCTCTCTGTCTGTCTCTGTCATAAGATCAACACAGATCATTGCATAAAGTCTACAACGCCTATAATACATAAGCATCAATACTTGTCACTTATACCATCCGAGTTCTGGCGAAGAAAAGGGCACCAAAAACGCCGGACTGAAACGAGACGCGGTTTACATAACTCGTGAAACATTTAGAACGGACTAGTTCGCTCCTGATATTACAGGACAAATTTGTAGAACAAAGTGGGATGCACTGCCATCTCTCGCCAAAGGGTCCATCTTTCATCTTAGAGCGCACGGTATGGATTACTGTAGAAAATGAGGCGTGAGTAATACGTGAGCTATGCTGAAACAATGGTTCGCCCAAACATGGAAGAAGGACCCGACAAAGCTGTGGTACCGCATGAAACGTACAGAAATGGAAAGTAGTTTTCATTTACGGGGAGCAATTTGGTATAGAAAGCGATGCAGTTTCTATCTTCTGTGACATGTTTAGGACAGAATGCTGTGAAGTCGCTATCTACGGTGAAATGTTGCACATAATGCAATGTGGTCTCCATATACTGTGAAAGGTTTAAGACATTATGCAATGTAGTTACTGTTAAATTATGAAAGATTTCTATTTATTTTCAAAACGGTCACAAGTACAGAATATAATTTGGAGCATTTGAATGACATTTACCGTTGAAACTACCTAATGGGACTGACTTGCATTTAGCCATTACTTTAGTTCAGAATGCAATGCCTTAGCAGAGAAAGTGATTCATTCGCTGCGTACTGTCAAAGCTCTATGTCAAAGCACATCGCTTTCTATACCAAATAGCACATAGCGGGGGAAGGCACTTCCGATTACCCGTCAAATCTTTATTAGGGAATGAGCGCAGTTAGTTGCTGTCAGTGCAGTGTCATGTCGGTGACAGTGGCCCGATGTCCTTGCGACTGATGTGAATGATGTGTCAATAGGCATTACGCCCACCCGCCTCAGCACACGCCCACCCGCCTCAGCACCCCCCCCCCCGCGTCCCATAGGTCCCCAGCCGTCTTGTTGTTAACGACGTTTCCTCGCTTGTAGCAAGAACGGCCATCTGGTTTGTCTAAACGGATGACAATTGCCACTCGTAACAGGATCATTTCGCACCCCCAATCCCCGCCCTCCCACGCCGGGTGGAGCGGTTGTACCAGAACCATCTCGTCGTACCCCGAGAGCTAGCTGACTTTCACAAGTCAATCGCGGGGTTGGTCTTTACGAGGCTATTTCCCAGGGAGCAGATCAAACCAGCCTGAGCGCGCCGCGGCGCCACCACGGCAGTTACCGGTAATGCTTCCTAGAGGCACACGGCGCGATGGCCGCTAATGGACGTGGCGGAGAGCAGTTCAAATACGCCTCGACCAGGGGCAGTTATTGGGTTTGCTCCGCTGTCATCCTATCCTTGGGATGAGACTGTTGTCGGGGGGGGGGGGGGGGTGGGTGGGTGGGTGGAGGGTGAGGTGTGGGGGAGGAGGTGTGCGTGGGCGGGGATTGGGGGGGGGGGAGGGGGGTTAGATTGGTCTGGGGAGGTAAATCCCTGCCCGCCTATAGTGGGCGCTCTTCCCCGGCGGAGAGTGCTTCCCACCGAGCCAGTGGCGCTCTCTACCGGTGAGGTGGTGAGAAAGTGGGGAGTGGGGGTGACTAGTTCCGAGGAAGCCAGGGTTGAGGGTCGGGGTGCGGGGATGGGGTAGGTTAGTAACCGTGTATGGGGAGGGGCGTAACGGGAGAGGGGAGAATGTAGGTCGCCACGGTCCTGGTGCCCGCGCCCCCCACCCCCTCGCCCCCACCCTTTCGCCCCCACCCCTCCCCCGAGATATTTGGAACACATTAAAACGACAGGTGACAAATTTGAATATGTTTTAAGGTGAACGAGGTCCTGGCGTAGCACGGATCTGAACGGGTTGCCATGGTGTTAAAAGGACTTTTTGTATCTTCAGGACGCTTTAACCACTTTTTGGTCATATCGCGTCAATGGGAGAAGGAAGGGAGAGTGGAGCCATATCCCCGGGGGTAACCCCCTACTCTTTGCGAAGAAGGACATGAGATCTTTATCATGCGACCACACGGACATAGCCACAGCTGGGGCCAAACCATCGATCCACCCGCCGTTAGGCTCTCAGGTGGCCAGATGACTCAAGGCGAGCGCTCTAACCCACTGAGCTACCGGGCCGGCCCCCGGTGATAAAAGTGATGCTTGGAATTGGGTCACCGCTCGGTAAATGGGATACTTGTGAGACAGTTCCCCCGCGGCTAGCCACCGAGACAATATTGTTCCCTAAACACCACTGGTGTCACTTCCTCTTGGCAGTTTGCCCTTTGGACAGTTTTCACCCAGACCTCATCAATTTGTTTGTCTAGCACCTTAACGCGGAAGAAGGCAAGGCCCCAGTGCCATCAAGAACGTTGCTGCGAAAACAAAACTACAAGTAGTTTATCACCGCAGGTAGTTTGTTATCCTAGCTGTTCTGGCAAGAACCAGGGACGTTTTAAACCTGTATGTATCTGATATGTTTGAATCTAGGTCGCAGCAGAAGAGAGAATCCGAAGAATGAAGTGACGACCAGTCGTCTCCTTAAACTTGTGGTTTTAGTTTTCATAACTAAAATCGCTATGATTGAAGCAATTTCGTATTAATTAGACCAGCTGCAAACCGAAGAACGTTGTCAGCGAACATATAATGATCATTGTTCGTGGCGTAATTCTATCGTAGTATAACATCGCCGCATAAGGGGGGGTACACAGTTTTACGCACCCCCCCCCTCCCCACGCCTCTGCTTCCTCTTTTGGGACTACAGGAAGGTCCCCAGAGGGGTGGGGTGTGGTGGGGGGGGGGGGAAGAGTAGCCATGTCGCATGTCGATTTGAAGAAGTAGTCGATATCGCATGTCGATTTTAAGAAGAAGTCGATATCGCATGTCGATTTTAAGAAGAAGTCGATATCGCATGTCGATTTTAAGAAGAAGTCGATATCGCATGTCGATTTTAGGAAGAAGTCGATATCGCATGTCGATTTTAAGAAGAAGTCGATATCGCATGTCGATTATAAGAAGAAGTCGATATCGCATGTCGATTTTAGGAAGAATTCGATATCGCATGTCGATTTTAAGAAGAAGTCGATATCGCATGTCGATTTTAGGAAGAAGTCGATATCACATGTCGATTTTAAGAAGAAGTCGATATCGCATGTCGATTTTAAGAAGAAGTCGATATCGCATGTCGATTTTAGGAAGAAGTCGATATCGCATGTCGATTTTAAGAAGAAGTCGATATCGCATGTCGATTTTAGGAAGAAGTCGATATCGCATGTCGATTTTAGGAAGAAGTCGATATCGCATGTCGATTTTAAGAAGAAGTCGATATCGCATGTCGATTTTAAGAAGAAGTCGATATCGCATGTCGATTTTAGGAAGAAGTCGATATCGCATGTCGATTTTAGGAAGAAGTCGATATCGCATGTCGATTTTAAGAAGAAGTCGATATCGCATGTCGATTTTAGGAAGAAGTCGATATCGCATGTCGATTTTAAGAAGAAGTCGATATCGCATGTCGATTTTAGGAAGAAGTCGATATCGCATGTCGATTTTAAGAAGAAGTCGATATCGCATGTCGATTTTAAGAAGAAGTCGATATCGCATGTCGATTTTAGGAAGAAGTCGATATCGCATGTCGATTTTAAGAAGAAGTCGATATCGCATGTCGATTATAAGAAGAAGTCGATATCGCATGTCGATTTTAGGAAGAATTCGATATCGCATGTCGATTTTAAGAAGAAGTCGATATCGCATGTCGATTTTAGGAAGAAGTCGATATCGCATGTCGATTTTAAGAAGAAGTCGATATCGCATGTCGATTTTAAGAAGAAGTCGATATCGCATGTCGATTTTAAGAAGAAGTCGATATCGCATGTCGATTTTAGGAAGAAGTCGATATCGCATGTCGATTTTAAGAAGAAGTCGATATCGCATGTCGATTTTAAGAAGAAGTCGATATCGCATGTCGATTTTAAGAAGAAGTCGATATCGCATGTCGATTTTAGGAAGAAGTCGATATCGCATGTCGATTTTAAGAAGAAGTCGATATCGCATGTTGATTTTAGGAAGAAGTCGATATCGCATGTCGATTTTAAGAAGAAGTCGATATCGCATGTCGATTTTAAGAAGAAGTCGATATCGCATGTCGATTTTAAGAAGAAGTCGATATCGCATGTCGATTTTAAGAAGAAGTCGATATCGCATGTCGATTTTAAGAAGAAGTCGATATCGCATGTCGATTTTAGGAAGAAGTCGATATCGCATGTCGATTTTAAGAAGAAGTCGATATCGCATGTCGATTTTAGGAAGAAGTCGATATCGCATGTCGATTTTAGGAAGAAGTCGATATCGCATGTCGATTTTAAGAAGAAGTCGATATCGCATGTCGATTTTAGTAAGAGAACCATGTCGCATGTCGATTTTAAGAAGAGGTCCATGTCGCGTGTCGCTTTAGCAGTCTTACGTCGCATGTCGATTTTAAGGCAGCTCCACTCTCGGGTTGTCGATTTTAAAAATCGCCGTTTCACCGCGTCGAAAAAGGCCCTCTGGGGCCCTACGGGAGGCAAGCGCGGACATCTTGCTATCAATCCCTGATATTTATAAGCCTTAAGCCCTCTTATGCCCATAGAGTATCTGTTTCCGCTTCTCTCAACCCTGAGGTACATCCTGCCATCGGTCTATATACACACATACTTGTGGCGCCCCCTACTTGGAGCGATTCATGCATTAATCCCCATAACGGATCTATCAACGAATACACTTTTTGTATGATATACAGGTCTACCACTGAGGCCATAACGACAAATTGGGTTGGTTGGTTGGTTATTTATGACGCTTTAACCACTTTTGGTCATATCGCGTCAATGGGAGAAGGAAGGGTGCGTGAAGCCATGTCCCGGGGGGTAACCCCCTACTCAATGCGAACAAGGAAATGGGATTTTTACTCACATGCTGCTGACAAAATACTATGTCTCGCATGGTCTGTACCAATTTGTGAGGTTTTGACTTCGGACATCTTTCGCTCGCGACACCACTCCAACATAGAGTATAACAATGTATTCCATTTCATGACTTTATTTTCTTTTCACAAATCCACACTACGCTTCCCCTACACTACAGTATGTCCTGTGCTAGACCTATCAGGCGTTACTTCCGCCATAGATACCATGTTATGTTATTGGTGACCATGATAGGCAGCAGCCCCACGGTCGATGGCATCACAAGGCATCTAAATGGTAGATAATTGACGACGTTCATTGTAAGAATAGAGATAAGTCTTCACCATAAGCGCATCAAATCACACCATATAATGCTATATTATCCACCTCCCAGTGCCTGTTCCAATATCAATGACATCCGTCTGAATTCCTTAATGCGGTAAGCGGCATTGTCCTTTACAAAATCAATCATTTGGGATCTAAAATTGCATATTAAGTACGAAGTATACCCATTTTGACTCCAATGCCATTTCTTTTCGGTCTTTAACATAATGGAGGCCACACAAATTCCATGCATTGCACGTAAGAATCGTATATATATGAAGCTAAACCGCTTCTTGACAAAGGTATGATACAGATCAACTGCTAAATCAAGCAAAATCTTTATCTTTAAAAACGAAGAAATGTACTTAAATTAGTTAAATTATCTACCCTTCTGAAACGAATGACTATCGCCATGAATACTGAAAATAATTTCAAAGAGTTGTGGTCCATACATTTCTATTTGGCTTCTCGTATATGTGATCAATTTGATTTTGTTTTCATCGACGAATTTCGTCATTCGTGTCTGCTGTTAATTTCCTCACGTTCCGTACTTGCTCACCCGATGTTGGTGTCCTTTACTAGCTTCACTAGAAGTCTTTGTCATCGCTTTCTGTCATCTCACAATAACACTCTCTTTTTCGTGTCAGTATCTATAGCCACGATCGTCTGAATGCGTTTCTGCAAACGGCGAACGTTAAATCTTGTTTAAAGAAAGTCGTTACATTATCGCTCGCTCGCTCTGTTCTTCATTGAGAAATATTATCTCTTCCGTCGCATTTTGCGCCAGTAACGTCTATTAGTTGCAAATCAACATCAATTTTATCCAGCTCATGCAATGGTTACCAACCCCATTCTGATACCCTTCTGCTAACTAATGACCAACTTTTTCCCATCCGTTGTAACGTTGGCGTTCCACTAATGAATATTCAAAAAACGACTGCCCCTCATTCCTCCTCCACAACCGTCTGCCGTTTTGCGACTCCAAAAAACGTCCTGGGTGCTACTTCACCCCCTTCGTACGATGGCAATTATATACGGTGTGCGTTACTGTCGGTTTTTGTCGTGCCACCCTTGTCAGATCCACTTTCATCGCAAGCATTGGCATACTTCACCCACCCCACGACCCAACCTTTCTCTACCCTGCCCCCCCCCCCTCTCGCCCACTCCTCCCGCCCTTGCCCTAATTTCACTCATGGTTGCAACCACGTGCAGGGGCTGGAAACAGAATAAACCTTGGGTTTTTTTTCCCTTGTCTTTCCCCTCCCTAATCCCTCCTATTCACACTCCCTAAACTTGCCCCTCCATCTTCCCTCTTCCAGCCAATCACATTGGCTCCACCCCCCCCCCCCCCGCCGCTCCCCTCCAGCTTCCCTTTACCTAGACGCCTCTGCGCCAACGTCACTTCCGGACGAGCGACCGCGCTGGTGAGCGATAAAAGGGGGCTACGACCGCCGACAGACCGGTCGGTCGTAAAGCAGCGCAAACAGCTCTCCGGGATGCCCGTATGTTAGCCGGCCAGGATTCCTGCCGATGCCGTATCTCGCAAAAATATGACGCTAATATAAACAATGCCTCAAGGTAGTCTAGCGAATGACGCGACACCACCGTGCGGCCACACCCCACTTTCATCGTCCTCTTCTTAACCCTCCCACAACCCCACACCCCACATTCATCGCCATCTCCTTAACCCCCCCGCCCCCCCCCCACAACCCCACACCCCACATTCGTCGCCATCTTCTTAACCCTCCCACATCCCACTCCCAACGTCCTCTTGTTAACCCCCTTCCCGGCACCGCCCCAAAAAACCCACTCTCACCCTCCTGTTCCTAATCCCCTACCCTCACACCTCACTCGAAGCGTCCATTTCTCAACCCTTTCCCGGCCCCCCACACCCAGATACCCCGCCCCCAACACGCCCCCGCCTTCACACACCCCAACGTATCAAGCCCCCACACTCAGACACCTCCCACATATCCAGACACCCCCCACCCTTCCAAACCCCGACACCCCGCCCCCCCCCACCCCCAATCACCCAGACACACCCCACACACCCGAAATCCCCCCAATTCACACATTCGGAAACCCCCAACACACCCCGAGACCCCCCCCCCACCCCCAGCCCCACCCCCTACCCCCCGACCCCGACCCCGACCCCCCCCCCCATATCTATCCTCTCCCTGCGCCTTCTCTCTCGGGGGATGGGATTTGTACAGCGGCCATACAGGCTCGTTTCTTATATCTGCCAATGCACGCGTTCATATCCTCTTCCGGTGGCAGCAAGGACCAGTGCGTCTCAGCTTGAACCACGGACCCTGAATATTTAAGAATCTGTGTGGGTGGCTTCCAGTATCTATTTTATTCCCTGGTTTTATCTACTGGTAAAGCTTTGCGCTGAATTAGTTGGGTTTTCGTCTTGCCTACGTTTCTAGTATTTTTTTGCGATTTTGTTTACTCTCGATAATTTTGTTAATTTCTAACGTGTGAATAGAAAGTAAGTAAAATAAGTACAGTGGAAACAATTAACATAGGTAATCTTCTAGCTAATTAGAATAACATTTTGGCCAAAATGGCTTGTGAAATATGGTCGCGGTTATACCTACTGATACTTATTCATGTGAACTTCGAAATAAAGGTAAAAGGAACAACCCTTGATTGTCTAGGATAAGTAATTGAGACACTCATTAAAGCTCATTAAATCATCAAAGCTCGGTATGTGACAAAATTCCTGGTGATCGTAAGTGGAGTATGACATCATATACAGAAAGGAAACTAAATAACAATGACGTCGTTCATTTAGTAATACTTCCTTTTACCTAACCAGGAAGTTATCATTTTTTTTATCTAATTATGCCATCAATGTCTCATGTGCGACCTGATATATGATGACGTCAGCGTTCGGTGTCAGCGTTTTTGTCATCTGATCTATGATGACGTCAGTGCTTTGTTTGATCAGATCTGCGGTGACGTCATTGCTATCCTTCCTCTGATTTGCGGTGACGTCATTGCTATCCTTCCTCGGATCTGCGGTGACGTCATTGCTATCCTTCCTCTGATTTGCGGTGACGTCATTGCTATCCTTCCTCGGATCTGCGGTGACGTCATTGCTATCCTTCATCTGATCAAAGATGACGTCATTGCCTTCGTTCATCTGTTCTGCGATGAGGTTAGTGCTTTGCTCCCTCTGATTTGTAATGGCGTCAGTACTTTCCTCCATCTGACCTACGGTTATGTCAGTGCTTTCCTTCATCTCAACAGTGTCATTCCATATATAAACTTTAGTGAAGCCTGGATGTATGTTTACGATGTCGATACGAAACCGAATTCACCCACCTCATCCATTCTGCAATTGACTTAACAGCAATTTCGCCATGCCTTAAAATATAAAAAAAGCAATGTGTTCACCGATTCCCCTTTATGACGGGCTACAGCATCCTGCTACTCGGCCCGTTAAACCTCTGCTACACAGCACTAATTCGCTGGCTGTGGCCCGGTGAAGCCTACAATACAAATCCACCGATCTATCATTCCTTTCACTAAATGTCACCAGTCTCACTGGCGAGATCTCGCGCCGTTAAAGGGCGGTGTGACTGGGGAGTAGAGAAATATGGCGCGATTCTATTTCTGACTTCCGGTCCGCCGAGCCAAGAAGACATACATTGGCTCGCAGCCTAGCTAGATTTCATGCAGGGAGGCTGAGATATACTAGGGCATAACAATTGGCCCGGGTGCGTGTTTCCCTGATAGGCTTGATGCACTGGTGGGACTAAAAGTCTCAATTGGCCGCGCGGTGCCGCCGCTGATCATGCGTGGAAGGCGCCGAAGGGGAATTGGTCGCAAAAGTATTTTCTTTTCGCTGTACACCGCCGTATTGATATTTGGCAGGACTGAATAATTGAAGTGATCATGCGTATTACAGCTATAAGTCCACTATGCACTTCGGGCGCGGAGGGCCTTACTATGATGTATCATAGCCACGCCATTGCTTCTCTGTACCATTCCGGGGTAAGCCACAGCAAAACTCAACTGATACCAGTCGTTAGTTAATCGTGACCACGTATCTGGATCATGATATTATATGTCTATCATTGAAGATCATTTATGCCAAATATGCATGTGATTAATACGTCTCCATGCTAGGTTGCCGTCTTCATCACAGAGTACTCTGTAAAGAGATTGAATGAGTTGTGTTTTAGGCCAGTCTTGGGCACACGAAGACTAGATTGGGAACCTCCGGCGGGATCAGGCATTATTTGGATCAAATATGCTCCAGATTATATCGCCCAGACCGGGTGACCTATTGACCTATTGACCTGCAGCCATTAGCTCTCTTTAGATTATTAAATAGGCATTCATCAACGTAGCTTCAAAAATTCACATTTCTTCAATGGTTACACCATATTGACTTCGACGATGTGCAATGGCATCTATTGTAGAGTGGTTGTGCTGTAGTTATGTTTGTATGTTATTCATTGAACACTATTGATGACCAGGGACAGTGATAATATCAAAGTGAAGACAAATGAGTTTGAATTCCTTTTTGTTGTCAGTCTGCTTTTTTCGCTCCGTACAATTAAATTGGAGGTTATGAAACGCGTCCAGAAAAGTGCCTTTTTTTTAATATTTACGCAACACATAACTGATGCATATCAAGAAGTAACAAATAGAAACTATTCAGGGGAATTTAGTTTGACGTGGAACAAATGGTTTCACATGCACAGCCCGCCCCCCCCCCCCCCCCGCAACGCCCCGCCACCTTCACTACCCTGCCTGACCACGCGTCATTCACGCTGTCATGGTCACCATGGCGCGTCCCATTGCTGCTATGGCTACCATTATCACTAATTCATCCACTGCACCAACCGGTTTATGAACCACGACTAATAACATATTATTGCTATAATTGTCATTATTTATTGACTATCTGTTGGCACAATTGTGATATTTACATTACGAGTGTCAGAGTAAAGTACGGCCAATCGGCAATCATTAAAGAGTATCGATCTCTTCCAAGGTCCAAGCTCGTTACTTTGCCATGAATCACGGTCGCTCTGCCCCGTCAGGACTAGAACCATCATAGAGGCGTTCTACATGTTATGGGCATTCATATGGGATATAACATGGGTATTATGTCAAGACGGGAACCAATACAGGCGTTCTACGTGATATGGGCATTCATATGGGATATCATATGGGTATTAGGTCAGGACGGGAACCATCCTAGAGGCGTTCTACAATATATGGGTATTGATATGGGATATCATATGGGTATTAGGTCAGGACGGGAACCATCATAGAGGCGTTCTACATGATATGGGCATTGATATGGGATATCATATGGGTATTAGGTCAGGACGGAAACCATCACAGAGGCGTTCTACATGATATGGGCATTGATATGGGATATCTTATGGGTCTTAGGTCAAGACGGGAACCATCATAGTGGCGTTCTACATGATACGGGTATTCATATGGGATATCATATGGGTATTAGACAAGCATTGTGGTCAAAATACCCTATATAGGGCCTGCATCGGCATGTATCTGGCCTGTATCAGGCCTCTATCGGCCTGTATCTGAACTGTATCTGGCATGTATCGGTCCTGTATCGAAGCTGTATCTGGCCTCTATCGGGCCTGTATCGGGCATGTATCGGGCCTGTATCAGACCTCTATCGGCCTGTATCTGCCTTGTATCTGCCATGTATCGGTCCTGTATCGGGCCTGTATCTGACCTGTGTCTGGCCTGTATCGGGCATGTGTCTGGCTTGTATCTGGCCTGTATCGGGCATGTATCGGCTTGTATCTGACCTGTGTCTGGCCTGTATCTGACGTCTTTCTGGCCGGTATCTGGTCTATTTCGGACCTGTATCGAAGCTGTCTCCGACCAAATGTCAGAGGTATAGGTGAATAAGCAACACAATAATGTTGCAATGTGAACATAATTTTCTTATCTCAATTCGTAATGATATATACCGCTATAAATCCTGCGGGCTGGTTGTCGTAGACGTGACTACGAAGTGATGCAGGTTAGACGCAATCGATGAAATGTTATACACCATGACTTGGTTAAACATTCATATAACATACAATGAAGGGTTTGATCGATTCACCATGGTTACACGGCACACGCGCTCCCACAGTCACGTGGTCAGCGGAAATTAAGGCCACAATGGCTTCAATCTAATCTCCCATTAGTGACCTTGACCTTCGGTCAATAATTGTGGGTGATTAGGAAATTACGGTCGGGTTTAGGTAAGGGTCAACGGGACATCGGTGTGGGGGTTGGGTAGCGGTGATGATGGGGGTGGGGTTGGTGGTGGGGGTGGAAGTAGTGGTGTGGTGGGGATGGGGGTGGGATTTAAGGCGTGGTATTGGGGAAAGAGGATCGGGTAAAATAACAGTGTCTCAGGCCATTGACACATCTGCCTGTTAGGCATCTGGATGTGTGGTCGTGAGGGAGAGGGGGGTGGGGGGGGGTGGGGTGGGGTGGAGGGGTTACCAGCAGAAATGAATCACAGTGATGAGAGGGGTAGGGTAGAGGGGGGACGGGTGGAGGACGGAATGCTTGGAGAGGGATCTGTGAATGGGTTAACGGATGAGGCAGAGAATGATAGAACGTGAGAGGGAATGAGAGGACGAGAGAGGGAGTGAAGGAGGCTGCGGATGCGGAGAAAGCAAGAACACGCCGCAAATGACCAGTTGGAGAGGACAGGAAGGGATATGGAGGGAATAGAAGGGACGGTAGATCAGCGGGGGGGGGGGGGGGCGTAGAGAGGGGCAGGGGAGGGGGAAGGGGAGAGGGGGATTAATCGACTGGGATAACAAGGAAAGGAATGACGAGGGAGAGCCATAGAGAGAAACAGAAAGAAAGATAAAAAAGAGAGGAAGGGAGGGATTGATGGGCAGAGGTCTATAGGATGCTGCCAATGGGGTTCGGGTTGCCTTGGGGTGACGAGAAGTACAAGAGGTGGGGAGGAGGGTTGGCTGGGGGTGGAGGGCAGACATGGGTTTGTCATGACGATGAGAGAGAGAGAGAGAGAAGGGCATAGCGAAAAAGAAAATCACTGGAGAGCTAGCGGGTCGTTGTGAAGGGCAGGAATGGAATAACAGGACAGCTAGGCGGGGAGTGTTGTGAAGACTTTACGAGCTGACCTTCAATTGGACGAGTCGTGCCCCCCCCCCACCTATACCACCCGGTGACCGGGCCATCAGGAGAGAGGCACAAAGCCAGTATCTCTCGCCTCCTCTCGGTGAGGACGGCGCCAATGACACGAGCGGGCAGGTGTTTATTCTCGTTAACAATGCATGGGAGTCGGGGTGGGGGTAGAGGGGGGGGGAGGCTGGGGGAGGAGCTGGCTAACGTGGACCTGAGCGACATACAGGGTGTGGCAAGGCGGCTATAAGGAGGGTGTCGGAGGCGTGGGGGTGGGGGGGGGGGGAGGGTGTCGGGTGGTGAAGGACCATACCACCATGGAGAGGAAGTGTGTGTGCAGCAATTATCAAAATATTGCTATGTATATATGTATTGCTGCCCATGTTCGGTGTTGAAGTGCACTCAGCGATAGATAGGCAGAGGTGGATAGGTGCTATAGAGTCTGCCTTCCGGTTCCGGTTGCGAAATAAGCATGCCTCAAAATCAAGATGGCGGAAAATAGCCAGGCAGACTGACTTCCGGTTTACAACGTATGGCCTTCATGGTCCTTCTTCCATGTTAGGGCGAACCATTGTTTCAGCATAGCTCACGTATAACTCACGCCTATCATTCCCTACACTAATTCACTCCGTGGGCTCTTAACATGGAAGATATATCCGTCTTCAACTAGACGGCTGGATATCAGCGGAGGATTTTGAATGTTATATATTATCCTATGTACTTGAATGTAAGACGTGTGTCAGTATGACATCCATCAATAAATAATAAACTACTAATCCCGGCGTTTATGCCATGGATGGCTAGATTGATTGGTTGATTAATTGGTTAATAAACATAAAATAAAATGCCAGTTTTTGTGCACATGAAGGAAGAATTGGGTAAAGAGGCCTCTCGTGACAATTAGTGAAATGCGTTTGGATGCAACTTACGTCAGATGCAGGCGCCAGGGTTGGTAGATCATGCAACGACCTGTTGATCTGCACCTCAACCTGCTTGCCAATCAGCTTCGAAAGCTGCCGTGGCTGGAACCCACGACCTGTTGATCGGCAGCTCAGTCTGATTGCCGAGTCAGCTAGGAAGGCTGCCGTGGCTGGAACCCACGACCTGTTGATCGGCAGCTCAGTCTGATTGCCGAGTCAGCTAGGAAGGCTGCCGTGGTTCGAACCCACGATCTGTTGATCGGCAGCTCAGTGTGATTGCCGAGTCAGCTCGGAAGGCTGCCGGGGTTCGAACCCACGATCTGTTGATCGGCAGCTCAGTCTGATTGCCGAGTCAGCTAGGAAGGCTGCCGTTGCTGGAACCCACGACCTGTTGATCGGCAACTCAGTCTGATTGCCGAGTCAGCTAGGAAGGCTGCCGTGGTTCGAACCCACGACCTGTTGATCGGCAACTCAGTCTGATTGCCGAGTCAGCTAGGAAGGCTGCCGTGGTTCGAACCCACGATCTGTTGATCGGCAGCTCAGTCTGATTGCCGAGTCAGCTAGGAAGGCTGCCGTGGCTGGAACCCACGACCTGTTGATCGGCAACTCAGTCTGATTGCCGAGTCAGCTGGGAAGGCTGCCGTGGTTCGAACCCACGACCTGTTGATCGGCAGCTCAGTCTGATTGCCGAGTCAGCTAGGAAGGCTGCCGTGGTTCGAACCCACGATCTGTTGATCGGCAGCTCAGTGTGATTGCCGAGTCAGCTCGGAAGGCTGCCGGGGTTCGAACCCACGATCTGTTGATCGGCAGCTCAGTCTGATTGCCGAGTCAGCTAGGAAGGCTGCCGTGGCTGGAACCCACGACCTGTTGATCGGCAGCTCAGTCTGATTGCCGAGTCAGCTAGGAAGGCTGCCGTGGTTCGAACCCACGATCTGTTGATCGGCAGCTCAGTGTGATTGCCGAGTCAGCTCGGAAGGCTGCCGGGGTTCGAACCCACGATCTGTTGATCGGCAGCTCAGTCTGATTGCCGAGTCAGCTAGGAAGGCTGCCGTGGCTGGAACCCACGACCTGTTGATCGGCAACTCAGTCTGATTGCCGAGTCAGCTAGGAAGGCTGCCGTGGTTCGAACCCACGACCTGTTGATCGGCAACTCAGTCTGATTGCCGAGTCAGCTAGGAAGGCTGCCGTGGTTCGAACCCACGATCTGTTGATCGGCAGCTCAGTCTGATTGCCGAGTCAGCTAGGAAGGCTGCCGTGGCTGGAACCCACGACCTGTTGATCGGCAACTCAGTCTGATTGCCGAGTCAGCTGGGAAGGCTGCCGTGGTTCGAACCCACGACCTGTTGATCGGCAGCTCAGTCTGATTGCCGAGTCAGCTAGGAAGGCTGCCGTGGTTCGAACCCACGATCTGTTGATCGGCAGCTCAGTGTGATTGCCGAGTCAGCTCGGAAGGCTGCCGGGGTTCGAACCCACGATCTGTTGATCGGCAGCTCAGTCTGATTGCCGAGTCAGCTAGGAAGGCTGCCGTGGCTGGAACCCACGACCTGTTGATCGGCAGCTCAGTCTGATTGCCGAGTCAGCTAGGAAGGCTGCCGTGGTTCGAACCCACGATCTGTTGATCGGCAGCTCAGTGTGATTGCCGAGTCAGCTCGGAAGGCTGCCGGGGTTCGAACCCACGATCTGTTGATCGGCAGCTCAGTCTGATTGCCGAGTCAGCTCGGAAGGCTGCCGTGGTTCGAACCCACGACCTGTTGATCGGCAGCTCAGTCTGATTGCCGAGTCAGCTAGGAAGGCTGCCGTGGCTGGAACCCACGACCTGTTGATCGGCAGCTCAGTCTGATTGCCGAGTCAGCTCGGAAGGCTGCCGTGGTTCGAACCCACGATCTGTTGATCGGCAGCTCAGTGTGATTGCCGAGTCAGCTCGGAAGGCTGCCGTGGTTCGAACCCACGACCTGTTGATCGGCAGCTCAGTCTGATTGCCGAGTCAGCTAGGAAGGCTGCCGTGGTTCGAACCCACGACCTGTTAATCGGCAGCTCAGTCTGATTGCCGAGTCAGCTCGGAAGGCTGCCGTGGTTCGAACCCACGACCTGTTGATCGGCAGCTCAGTCTGACGGCCGAGTCAGCTAGGAAGGCTGCCGTGGTTCGAACCCACGACCTGTTGATCGGCAGCTCAGTCTGATTGCGGAGTCAGCTAGGAAGGCTGCCGTGGTTCCAACCCACGACCTGTTGATCGGCAGCTCAGTCTGATGGCCGAGTCAGCTAGGAAGGCTGCCGTGGTTCGAACCCACGACCTGTTGATCGGCAGCTCAGTCTGATTGCCGTGTCAGCTAGGAAGGCTGCCGTGGTTCGAACCCACGACCTGCTGATCGGCAGCTCAGTCTGATTGCCGAGTCAGCGCTAGGAAGGCTGCCGTGGTTCGAACCCACGACCTGTTGATCGGCAGCTCAGTCTGATTGCCGAGTCAGCTCGGAAGGCTGCCGTGGTTCGAACCCACGACCTGTTGATCGGCAGCTCAGTCTGATTGCCGAGTCAGCTAGGAAGGCTGCCGTGGTTCGAACCCACGACCTGTTGATCGGCAGCTCAGTCTGATTGCCGAGTCAGCTCGGAAGGCTGCCGTGGTTCGAACCCACGACCTGTTGATCGGCAGCTCAGTCAGATTGCCGAGTCAGCTAGGAAGGCTGCCGTGGTTCGAACCCACGACCTGTTGATCGGCAGCTCAGCCTGCTCACCAAGTCAGCTCTACTGTTCACCAAATAACGCCACAAAAAGCGATTTCATTCATGGTAATAACAAGAAGTTAGGAGCAGTATCGGATAATGATAGTGTGCAATTTGCTGATATTTAATTACTATAGTTAAGGCTGCAGTCGGCCACGGGCACTCTCACCACTCAGCAATAAAATGAGGTGGTTAAATGTTAGATTAAACGTTGAAAGCAAGAGGAAGAGAACGAACGATAGAAAAAAGAAAACAAAAAAGATGCATTTTTAGCGCTAGGTAATAATACAAATTAATTACAGATGCAAACACATGTGATGGACGAAATGTAACCCCTAACGCGTTTATACTTGTCAGTTAATCATGGTTTGCTGTGTGGGATGGACTCACCCAAGGTGCTGACAGTGGGTCAGTCACTGGAGCAGGATTGGTGAGCTCGGGGTCTGGGAGGGGGGAGGGGTCTTTGGGGAGTGGTGATTTATCAGGGAGGGACGGGGCGGGGAGGGGAGGGAGAGGCTGGGGGGTGTGCGATAATAAGTGGAGTGCTTGGTTGCAAGGGGGGGGGGGGGTGCGCAGGGGCGGGGGGTTCTGGGAGGCGTGACCTTTGGCTCGGGGACTGAAAATGTGTTTAAAAAATGACTCACAAATGGAGTCGGGTAGGGTGGATGGGAAAAGGTTTGGTGGGGGGGGGGGGGAGGGTGAAGTTTGGTTGGGATGGGCCTCGTGGGGGGTCAGGGTTGAAAGTGGGGTTTGGGGCGTCAGGATTGGAGGTGGGCGGTTGGGGGGGGGGGCGAGGTGGGTTGGTTGGAAGGGGTGGTATTGTGTAGGGTGAATGCAGAGTGAGGTCGAGGGTGGTGGGAGGGGGGGGGGGCGGGGGGGGGGGGAGCGAGGTGCCGTAATGAGGTGGTGGTGAGAGGGAAGCCATAGGAGGCGACTGGACAAGAAATTACTGTCAAGAGGTAGACAACGTACGACCCAAAATTGACCGGCAGTCATCAAGACTGGGACCAGAGGCATCTGGAATACCCCTCCCCCCTCCACTCCCCCTACACCCCCATCCACCCCCCACAACCACCTTCCCCCGCCCACTCTTGGCACTCCCACGACCCAGGGTGTGGTCCGCTAAACGAATAATGCCACCGTTTCAACACCCCCCCACCCCATACTCCTATCGACCCCGCCCTGTCCTCACTCACTACCCCCCACCCCCCCCCGCCACCCACCCTCACCATATGGGGCGCTGATTTACATGTGGACGAGTTGTTGACCCAAATAATCCTGCGTCTCCCTCCACTCTGCCAGCAGAGGGCGCTCGTTCCTCACACCACCTCTGCCCCGCGTAACCGCCAACCTCACGGTTGATCGCAAATGTAGCGGGATCATGACTGGTTCTCGAGGTATGTTTAGATTGAATTTAGCAGTTTCGGTGAAGAATTTGAAAACTATTAGACATTCTGTTGTCGTACGATCACAACGAAGGAGTCAAGCTTATGTTTAAGTTAATGTTCAAGGAACACGACATTACCCGATAATAATGGAGTCCGAGGGCGGGACATTAACTTAAACATAAGCTGGACCCAAATAGAAAAAATCCACGTCTTTATGACTCAAACACACTACATTACAGAAAAATAATGTTGTGAGAGGACAATCGAGTGACGTCACCAGTGGATTTTACCTCAAATTAAGACGGGGACAAGCCTCAAAAGCGCTTCACTATGGAACTCGAAAATATAGTTTACAAGTAAGTTGTCCTCTAATGAATCAGAATCGAATGAATTCGTCCAGTACGCTACTAGTAGCACCGGAAATGCTAAGGTGTTGTGCATATGATGCCTAATTTCGAATATATCTTCGATTAGATTCATTTGCGATGTTCGCGCATGACAGATAATGCCAATGGTTAGATTTGAGGAGGGGCAGAGGGACTGTTATAATAAGCGTAAGCGCAACGCCCTCTAGCGGGAGATCGATCTTCCTTTAACTGTTGAGTTGTGCTATACGCGAGGCAGCAGCCTCAGGTTTGATGCCGTCAGCTGCCAACTTTCTTTTCTGCGAAGTTTACCCCATGGTCACGTTAGTATCGATATCTCTCATTAAATGCCGTGTCGGTCATTAAAGGACGATTACGAAGCATTTATTGAAGTGAAG